>LUCH01000010.1:219441-269540 GCA_013368495.1 Paragonimus heterotremus | reverse complement strand
TTTTCGCATGATATGTTGTTTCTTCTGGTAAATGATTGCTCATATGTTGCCCTGAATAGAGAACAAGCTAGCCGTCATTTCCAGTTCCACAGCTCTGTTTTATTGTGGAACAAGAGAAACTTCGTTTATTAAGTGAAAACCACATCACAAACAATTGGATTGCCAAATACCTTACAGAAAGAACTAACGTACCTGAAACACACCTGATCCAAACAGATACCCCTGACGATTCCTAGACAAATATTCAATCTGTATCGAGGCACGATAGCTTTATGGTGGAAGATAGACAACATATTTTATCCAAGAGTCAAACGTGGTCGAAGTTATCAACGAGGTTACTAGACGCCAACTGCCCAGTGCAGCTTGGAGCACCTACTCTGCATTGTGGGTCATGTGAACACTTCAATTCTAGTCCGATATTAGCATTACACCCAGAAGATAGCTTGGTTACGTCAAATTCTCCTGAATGTGTGTTGTCAAGTGCGCCACGCTACATAAACTACGCGGTGGTTACTGAAAGGGTTTCGCAGGTAGCTCCTGAAATACATCTGTAAAGGGTATGAAAAATTACATTTTCGGGACAATCGGCCCTCACTTATAAGACACCGGCAATCAATTAAAGCCGGAGGAAGATTTCCACATTATCTACAAGGCTCGTTAATATAATTCCAGAACAAAACAGCTTACAACTGATGTTAACGACAGAATCGTTTCTCACCAGTCCGTACAACCCGTGCTCAAGACGAGTCAATAAAAATACTTCAACCGCCTGAGTTATTTATTTCCGAGACAATCTAAATCCTGATAGGCACAAGTTATTTAAAACGGATGACTATATTTCCTTCAAAGCGCATGTACCTCCCTCTCACGCATCCATCGATTAACCCTGATCTCCTCAGATATACTGAGATCCGCTCTTACTTGTGATGTTTATCGGAGTAGCTTACTCGTTCTGATTTCCACATACAGTCTGAATGTGTCTTACGTAATTAGAAAAAGCTTGATGATATCAACTCAAAACAGCTGTTTGTGTGTTTGGCCTGTCAGGATTAAATCACAATTCAGAGGACTCTTCACATAAACATCTTAAGTACTAAGTGAGTTATCATATTAACTTTCGCCAAGCAAATTACCACAAACACCACTTATAATTCGGTGCAACGTTTACTTTCTACTAGACATCTCATCTAGCCCATTCCAAAAAGAAACACCAAGACCACGTTTTGCTCGCGTTATAGTTAATCAATATTACATACCATTAAACACGGTTGGTGTTTGAACCACCTCAACGTTCTCCTGAGGCCCCTGTATAGAGCAACACACATTTTTAAGGCTGTACCAAAAGGTTTTGTGTTCAAAATGCATTATCAGTTATGTCAAGCAACAGGTTAACGACTATTGATTTGGTAGTCACCGATCCTGGCTTGCAGAACATTATTGGTTGCAGTTTGAGTATTCTGATTGTTACAAATGTTGTACCACCCACAACCGATCGTAGACATTCCAATTATAAAGAAAATGTTAGATTCCAGGTCAGGTGATTACAATGCTCAACGGCGTCGCACACCCTCATACCGATCACAATTTGCATTTTAATACTGGTACATCTGAGACGAGCAATTTGCGTGTTCCATGCATCACATCCGAAGCTTCAAATAAAATCTTGCATTCAGGTTGTCCGTTGGTTTCAAATGCAAAGTAAACACAATCGTTCTGTTCACTCAGACAAACAGCCCCGTGGTATGGATTTCTCGAAACGGTTTGAGCGACTGACTTCAGCAAATTCAACGGAACACAAATTCTCCTAGTTGCACTGCAATTACAGTTGTTACGGAGTGAAATGTATTCGTTTGAAATAGATGTGACCTGTGAAAAATGTGCCGGAAATTTGAATTCCTGACCAGTGAGTTTCAGAAGCGTCTTTAGACTGGTTGTCATAAACTGACGGGGTTTGCTTTTCTTGATCATTGTTTGTAGCGGTTTTACAGGAATGTACAACCCAAACTACTGATAATTCGACCTGCAGGTTGATGGTTTTTTCGGCTTTACATTTCCAACAGCGTATTTGGTAGCAACGGGAAATATTTTCACCCTATTTCATCAAGCATATCAATGAACCTCTAAAAGACTTCAAAATATGGCAACTAACGTTCTCTGTCAGTAATCAAGCAGATTCCTGGATGGAACAGTCCCGATAATCTGTCAAGTATGACGTTGCGCAAAACAATGTAGAGGTGAATTATTCGTTGTTGTGATTTTGTTCGGAGAGGCTGATGGGTTGAATCGAGCAAAAATTTACCACAAAGGTCTGTCAGTTAACAGTTTTTGAAAAAATCAGATACACCCACTTTACCGCTTGTCAGCACGACTGACTTCAAAGGCAACGTTGTCAGCTTTTGTATCTTTAGTTAGGTCAGATCGTTTTTACTCTGAATGGAATTTGTGGAAACATAAAAGAAAAACCGTAATGAGCCGACCGTTAAATCGTGTTGCTCTGTAGCATCCTGATAGACATCATTTCGTAAGTCTAGAATATCAGTTCAAAATTGTGGTACACATACGGAAAACTACTTAATGATCCGGACGGCTTGAAGTTTACTGAAGAATCTGCCAAGTCTGAGTAACTTTTCGGCAGTATATGGCGATGACAAGACTGGGATTTTGTATGAATATCTGTAATATCTAAGGTATCCAGAAATTTAATATTTTGAACATTATTTCGTTTCAAAAAGTACCGATCGAACATTGTCGAGATTACCCTCACTTTTGTCACATGATGTTAGATCAACCAACCGGATTGTAACCTGGGTTAACTCCTGTGTTCTGCCAGTCATTATTTTCCAACTCATCGACCGTGTGTTAAGGTTTATTAGATTGTCACTACCACTGATCTGGTTTTATAAGTGTATTGAGTGTTCGTCCGAGATAGACACTTCCCTTATAATATCTGCTGATTGGCGGCCACGTCGTTTACTACATGTGCTTGTTTTGCTCTACCGTATGATGGGAGATCGAGTGAGTGTTGTTACAAAGTGTTAAACCAAACAGATGCTAAGTGATAGTACGGACGCTCAAACATAGCAAACAACTGATCACACATGTAGTCAGTCAGTTCCCTTTGGTAGCGAAGCTTCTTGACTAAAACTAAGGTAGACCATACTAGAAAATATTTGTTGTGTTGGGTAGGTTATAACCACCGGAAGATGCAAAAACTTGTCAAAAAATGAGACAGGCAGAGTCTCTGAAACAATGGTTACCTTCAATGTTTTCATCGCAACTGGGAGATAAACCGATCTTGTTCCTCACGTTCATGTCTGGAACTTGAAGACCTAAAACTCGAAAAGTGGAAATCAGCTCATAAGATTTCCTACATTTATCGGTTTCAAGACAAGATATATCCACCAGATTAATTGCTTAATATAGCCGAGGGCCTCCGTTTGAATCTGGTCAACACAACTCAACCACTGTCTAGGAGTAGAAGTTTGCGAGCAACTGTGATAAATACTCAAGGGCGCCTTACATGTGACTCATCCCCATTGGAAATATGCGGAAAAGTATCAACCACTTACGTTCCCCATTGTACAACCGGTACGCGACCTCGACACAATAGCAGCAAAGTTCAAAACATTTAAAAAAAGACAAATCCTGTGTGAAAACGAAACAAGTACTATGCCTTCGGTGAGAAATGATGCCTTCAGGGTGATATAGCACATATGACCTGTGAAATGCACATGGTATTGTGCTTCCGGCGATTTCTGACCGTTAAATACATTATTTCTGCTACCACACGCATTAGAAATTTCGTCCTTTGTGTTTTAACAAATTTACTGTGCAGGTTTATCTGCAATAATTTCTGTGGACAGATATTGATGACATCATTGGTGGAAGTCAATTAGAAAAGTCGTTAACGCGATCCATCCAGAATTCGCTGCGCGATGATCATCGACTGGAGCCAGTAGGAGAGTTGCTTTTGGTACTCGCGAGAATAATAAAAGCTCGGCGTTGCTCACGGATACTGCAGCCTGAGGGACCAGGTGTCGTAATTAAAACACACCTAATATGAAATCAGTGGTATATAATCTATATAGCTCTCTGACAAGAAATCCGATTGACAGTCAAATTTTGAATTTTATCAGCAGAGGCAGTATAGATTGGTGTAAAAACAACAGAACAGGAAACCACCTGGAACACTATTCTGATTGTGGAAGATTTAATTAAGGCTGAGTGGTTTTCCATCTTGCTCGCTTCCTTTCCGGCGGATTAGTTAAATTGAAATAATTTCGAGCAAGTGAATAAGCTTAATATATTTGTTAATATTCTTATGTATTTTATTTTCAAACGAAACTTTATGCCAAGCTCGATAGCACAGAGGGTTGAGAAAGTAGACAGTCAGAAGAGCGACTGTCATACAATTTAGGAGCAAACCGAATTTGCCATCTAATAAGTGTAGGTATTTCAATTTGGGTACTTAGAGGTGAAAAGCGGACACAATCCTCAGACATATAGTCTATCAGACAGTTGTTGAAGGAATTCCATCATTTGAATGGCAAAAATTTTCGTCGGTGTAACCAAATAATGGACACGGGCTGAACTGTTAAACAGTACACTTCTTTATTAAATAGCAGCATTCTCAACCATGTCTTGAAACCTTTTTTCTGACGTTTCCAAAAACGAATTTGTTACCATTCCTGATGCATACGACTGTAGACCATTTGAGAGAAGATGATGCCACACCGACACACTGCGTCTGTTAGCTGACTTGTTCCGTATGTAGACCGTTAGTCCTCATTCTTCGTCAAAAGGTCCGTAACAAATCACCTTAGACCCCACTGTTGACCATGAAGTATTGCATTCAACCTGGACTAACACCACTGCTAAACTTGTACTGAAAGTTCCATCGTTTCTAAAAGGAAATTTTTTAAAATTCTATTTTGCTAGCTATCAACCTGTTATGCTATCATTGTATTCGTTGTACTAATCCACAAGATTAGCGTTTTTTCGAGAGAAACATGTAGTGAAAACTAAGCAAACAGGCACACGGTGAGCCTTCGTACACAAAATAGGGCTATTGTTAATAATAGTGTTATCATTTCGTTTGAATGTCCCGCCTAACATATCTTGAAATTGTTAGAGTGAAACCCTTTGAGTGCTTTACTAATCAAAACTGATCGTCATGCACACACTCACTTCTTGCTTGATATGGGAGTAAAATGTCATTTTCACATTCGGTGTTCCACTTGGCTCTGTGTATTAGCGAAACACTTGAAGTTAACATTTGGTTGGTCGCTGTATGATGATGCGAAAACACATTGCAATATTGTTCAACTCCATGCAACATCGTACGAAAACTAAACTAATTCCATAAAAAAGTTTTTATTTGTTACTTTTAAGGGCTCAGTTCATTAAAATATCGCTGTCGCACTTAAATTACAAGTGAACAGGTCAACAGGTAACACGAAGGTAATAGATAAAAGCACAAACTTCTTAAATTTTCATCTGGGATAGGTGTTACTGACGATCTGTCAAAAAATGAAACTCTACTATTTCTGTTTGAAACAGACTGACTGAATTGTCTGCAGCAATCCGATCGTTGCATTAAATTTCGAGTTCTGTTTAAATGATGTCAACTGAAATGCTGTCTACCTATCGGCAATCCAATATTCTGTCAATCATTTTGAAGCGAACTTAAATGTAAAACACAGCCGCAAATCGTCGACCGTCAGTTCAGAAAAATGACCAGATTTATTTTATTGTTTATACAACTCATTGAAAAAAATGCGCTTCTCGAACATCTTCGTTAGTCTAGGCAAACTGAGGTGAACAGCAATATAAGTAAAGCGGATACAAAAAATACGTTTGGTTTCATAAATGAAACAAAAGTTCATCTATCACGGTTCCAGATTTGTTTTTGTAGGAATATTGTGTTTCACATGATTACAGAATTTGGACGTTGGTTCTCGAATGTTTGTTCGCAGTAGAGAGGATTATTCATTCCTCAGCCCATTCACATTTTGTAAAGTAAACTTATTCACGTTTACGCTGCACATTTGTGAAGGGTGACCGGTGGTTGTACATTTATCGACCAATTTTCACTTGGTAGCATAATAGTCGATTTCGTGCTCCTGAGGGAAGTGTCTGTATAACCCCTAAATTTAATTCAAACAGTTTGTTGTGTATACCTATGGCGTTAGAGTTAATCTGTCACACTGCGTGACAGAAGGGCTTGCGTATTAGTGTACTATGTGAATGTGTACTTGTGAATTCACATGAACGTGTGACGTGACCTCTTCAAATCCTTTCAACAAGCTCGATCAATAATATCAGACTGTACGATCGCCAATGAACTATGTTCCAAAATAACCTACCTTTCGTAATGTTTACAACAAAGACGTGCAATTATACGTACGTATGATGGGAATGAACAGCACTATTACCATTTGTGATCAGATCGTGTCCAAAGTTCTCACGGTGGCACCGATGCTTCAAAGTGCGAGACAGTTGTCAGTAATGAACACCAAGTTCTAATTTTTAAACATTGGCGAAATAACCCATTTATATGAAAACGACTCAGTGTTAGAGGTATGTACAGTGGCGATTAATAATGGTATTCATTATGTTAAATAATTACAAGACAAAACTATTCACATTTCTTATGCAAATATATGTTGCTATTAAACCCTCTTCACTGGTAATGCTATAAACCGAATGAACGCCCGTTGATAGTTCATGGGGTTCGTCAATATTCAGTGGTCTCTTTGCGTGGCGTTCAAGCATAAACCGCCCATTTCACACATATCATGATGTGATCTAATTGTGAAGGGTATGTAACTTTTCTATCAGTAGAAATGTATCGGCTCGTACCATTTACAGTGTAATTTTGCTTCTGATGGTTACTACTAACATGTATTACATTTTTGATTGAACTTATACTGAACTTTCAGAGTCTGTACATGTTCAAGCCTAAATATTATTTCATCAGAAACGAAATGTACAACCAGTTTGGCTAAAAAAGAACCAAGTTAATCAACCCTTAAGGAGTTCAAAATATTGAGCCCAATCGTTGGGCTGTAGTAATCCTGAGCTCCCCTTGATGTGTCAGCATATCAGCTATAACTCCGGTAATATAGTAATATTATATAACAAAAAAGAGGAGTAGATCACAAGCACAGAGGTTTCTTGATTTCTATACAGAATCGTATACAGAATGTGCGAAAATTGTAAACAATGATTTCTGATTTAAAATGTTTCAACGCACGCACTGGCCACAAAACCTTGATGGCAACAGAAACAAATCCTACGAATGTCGTGCCATGAAATCCGTAGAACATGATAAGCAGTTTGAATAAATATGGTATTGAACCAGTATAGCAGTCAGGGAATCGACCGTGCGTTTCTGCTAAGTATTTCCCATCTCACTCGGTTCTGTGGCGAACCTTACCTAAATTCAAAGTTACTGTATACGGAACAACAGAACTGAACCGACGGATAGAAACTGGTGTTGCGGAAGGCAATCATGAGTGGATATTTATGTAAAAGCTGACTGGTGTAAACGAACAAATGATCGACTACAATATACTTTAGGCCCATCTGACGAACAAATGGTACGTTCCAAAGGCTGCGAACAGCAAGTTCAAGACAGTGAATCAACTATCAGAACGAGACGAATCAGTATATTAGTAGCAATGCAACTGGGGTTAGTTGGATGATTCGCTTATCTCTGTTTGGCAAGGAAAACAGCATACCCAATGGTCGAGCGTAGCCAGTAGAGTAAAATGCCACATTGTAAAATGTGACACTTTCAGAAGGCACCATGCCAAAAAATGGTGAGAGAGATTACGATGTCAACCAAACTCCTAGAAATAGCCTGATAACTAATCCCAATCTTTAGCTTTACATACAGCTGGAAAACACCCTTTTCCGTGGCAAATTAGGCCAGGAATATTATTTAGTCTGAAGGTTTAACAGTTGCTTCTTCATACTGTTATCAACAAGGTTCGTGCTTACTCTGTTCGGTATGCACTATCAGACGTACTGTACTGTGATGAACGACCTCAGTTCGTGTGCGCAAATTTAAGGTAGTTTACATGAAAATAGAAATACCAGTATTGTACAAGCAACTCTTACGACGATCAGCCAAACATGGGAAGAAAAACAGCGCAGTCGATGCTATTTCACAGTGGGAGGAAGAATCGTGGGTATTATCTTTAGGGGATGGGGCGGAAATATGCCATGTAAGACAGCCGATTGTAATGTGACAGACCGAAGGTGTAGTTAAGGACAGGACTTCATATGATCTGAACCGAACAAAACGGAGTTCTACTAAGCGTCAGTTAATCAGATAAGTGCTCGGTGACTTGATGAGGTATTCATAACAGATTGGTGAACAGAAAAGCCTGTTTGAACTTGCATCGCTTGTGAATAGGCGAACTCATCCAAACAAGTCCATGAGGCACAGGAACATAATGACAAAATTAGCCCCGGTCCATTAGCAACCAGTTGTGTAAACACTACCGTTTTCTGTAAAATGGTACTAGTTTTGAATTAATCTGGGTTTGTATTCTGATGATCAGTCTTGTTTCTCTGTATCGCCTAAAAGATTTAATTGCGTGACAGTTCGCATGTCTTCTACTTGGGTATAATTAAGTGGTGTACTTCTATACACAAACAATGATATCTTCGTTATTTCGCTAAAAGTTGACCGGACATTTTTGTACCCGCGTTTTGTCCGAAATTTTATATTGCTCATGTTTTATTTTGCAAATCTTGTGAATAACTCAAGTTTTTCACAGAGGTTTATGGTTTTGCTTCATACATGGCCACTTACAGTGAAGGCAGAACTACCTTGACGAAAGTTCAGAAAAACATGTTGATTCCAGACTTATCTGCGTTCCAGTCAGTCACCCAGTCAGCAGCATTATAGTTCCTATAGAAGCAAAGCTGGTTTAATCGGAAATGTTAGGTTTTTCGTGGGACACCAATTTCTCTTTTCCGTTCAAATTTTTATGTTTCGGAGTGACCTAGTGCGGAAATAGTCAGACTTCCAATATTCTTGAATCAACAGCAGGAAAGCCGTGTGTTCCAAACACCATGCGTTTTATTAGCTAAGACTTAAGGTCATACCGACTGCTCAGTATTTATCTTTGGTAAACCTGATATTTCTTATGAGTATCGACAACAGAACGTGATATTCAAATATTTTAACGTTTGATAATGGATTTGCTTCACAAACTATCAGACAAGTGTACAGTATGAAACCCAACACCACGGTTCCTAAATTGAGTGATCACTTACCGTCTATCTGGAATGTGGGTTATCTGACAAGCAAGGGTGAAAAACCGAATACGAGTGCACACATTAGGCTTCCGACGGATGATAAGTGCTCTCAAAAAAGATGAAGCTATCGTGGATTTAATATCTGGATCGACAATTGCCTCATAATCAAGGTTGCATCAGATCCTGCTCACAGAATGTTTCACAGCATTTGCTACGATGATGTAGTCCTTAGCCATTTTAATTACACCGCTTAATCCATGACAAAAAGCAGTCTTCCCGTTGTACCCTTGTGTGTCTTCATAGCGACAAAAAGCTGATGACAAACTAAATGGTATGAAATGTTTTTGTTCGAACGTAAAGTCAACTGGATAGTTTGTAATAACCAGACTTGTGTTGTTGCATTATAAGCACGTTTTGGGCTAAAGCTGACCAGACTCATTCCGTAAGTCATCTATTTTCGTCATAAGGTAGATGTGGTTTCTATTTTTGAACAAACCTGCAACCAACGTATTATAAACGTGCGGAAGCATTCACTTGTGACTGAGCCTAACAAAACAGTCACTATATCACTTCTTACAACGATCAAGCACAATAATCTAAACGTGCAAGTGATGTAGTCTTAATGTTATATCAATGGTGAGCTAGTTAATAGGATTGCATCGTGAAATGGTGGCAAGGGTGTTTACCATAGGTGAGCTCAAACAAGAAGGAAGCTCGAATTTAGTTCCTGTACACAGTAGAGGATGCCAGAAAATTCCATTAGAATGTCACGGCATTGAAAAACTGTCAACGGTGATCGATTTAAATCAGGTGAACCTTCAATTCCTAACCAGTGATCTAGAATATAATTTCTCAGTTCGAATAAACTCGGCAATTTTGATCTGATTCAGCAGCCCTGGTTATAAGGTCATCAAATAGAGCAAACAGGACAGTTATTGTATCTCCAGACAGACAATCTGAGCACCATTGTAGAAGGAATATGACTGAATATCTGCATATAATTATTTGGTCGTGTCTACTCAGTGGAGGTCACCCAGGGAAAGTTAAGCATAGCTCAAATCCTGATCGTGGTGTCATTTATCCGCCATACCGATGGGCTATAACTAGGTCACAACTCGGGTATAAGGATTCTGTTTGAAAGGACAGGCTGCAGTAATTGTGGGAGTGCGACAACCCTAATGGTGGTGTTTAATTAACACCAACCGAAATCCTACAGGAATTATTAAATCTACGAACAGTTTTAGTGGTTTCTATGACTTCAACTTTGAGGGACATTCAATTTTTCCACCGTCGACCTCAGTTAACACGTAGTAACCGTGTCCTCTCTGAAGAAGATCAAGCAACCTAGTCCTTACCTAATGACGAAAATGGTTGGGATGCCAGATATAATTGTCCTATCGTACTATGTGTGACATTGGTGGCATGGTGGTCAACAAAGTTGCAACATGAGGATGCTGACCGGAACTCAGCTGTTGATCGCGGCACGGATATGCACCACTTATAAGACACGACAAAACTAAAAATCGGGTCTAAGTCCCGTTTTTGTGTGGGGTTGGTTAAATGGACTATATGTGACCAACTGTGTGTGTTATGTTTAGCGTCGTTAGTGTTTATTGGAAACAGCTAAATGTCATAAATTTGTGGATAACTTTCTGTTACATACGTCGAAAATGACCCTCTTCGTTCCTTGCTCGTATGTGGGGGTGGATCACTCAAGAAACCAGTAGCATCCCACTACATAGTTCGAATTCTTTCGGTGATCCATCCTTTCCGTTAAACTGTAAGAAAGCGCTTATCCAATAAAAAAAATGTATGGCTAGAGAGAAGCGTCTTACACGCGTATTTTTCGTCAGTGAAAAATAATAATTGCAGTTAATGACAAACAAATAGTTTGTTGACAGAATGTTTGAAGAGGACGTTGATTCAACACTACCCCTCTTATCTTGGCTAGTGGACAATTCGGCAACAAGATCTACGCACAACTTGTATCTCTCAGCCCAACTATAAGACTGAATGTATCATAAGGCGGACCGCTTTTTTCTACTATTTACATTCATCGATAGACCCAAATTCTTACGGTTCCATTTACGTTTCAAACGATGTACCTCGTTCTCTCTACTAATGACAAACACTTGACGTGAAATATGGAAAACGTTGACCCTTCAATTGCAAATAACGGTCTTCCCCGGACTGATTGACGTGGTCTAGAAGGCGAGCAAAGTGCAAGTCGACTCCGGAAACCTTTCGGTTATCTTAATTTTTGATTAAAATGACCATGTGATGATTCGTTATCATCTTTTACTTGTTGGGAGGCATTTCAAAACGTTGCACCTTGTCGCACAGAAGAATGATGACAGGCAATTTTTGAGATCTACGTGTTTGCCTATCCATTCCTAGGTGTATGATTGATCAATGAGTTACTAATATCACACTGTGCATAGGCTTCTGAGATGACAAGTGGGCTTTTTGACAAGCAATCGACTCATGCGGAATGATTACGTGTTCGAACGAGAAAGGCAGTTAGGGTCATGACCTGAAATTATGAACCTGTCAGAATCAATCTCATGAATATTTTGCCGTTGCACCTTTGAAGAAGAAATGAAAAGAACGCTCCATTATTCTGACCAACAACCACCTTTGAGGTATGAAAATTTTTCCCTCTCCGACCTAGTGGAAGAAGGTAATCAGCAAACGTTGAACCGGCTTTCGATACGTTTCTTGTGATATATGTATGTTAGTAGTAAGCGCATGCAATCGTACAAGCTTTCCAAGTGAACACAGTGAATACAGCTAACACGTGATTGTAAATCAATATTTCACTCTGTCTTACAGCTGGTTTGCGCCCCTCGAGCGTTAAAATTTGGAAGCACATTTGATTGCACTATACGCAATTTATAATCAGGTACTTCTCTAATTACGACAAATCCAAGGTATTCATTTGCAAAATTATATGGATACAATTGTGTGAAGTGGATTTAACTGTTCTGAATTGGCTGCTCTCTAGATTAAAGTGTCGTAGTATACCCGAGATTAGCTTGCTTGAACAATATTAATGGTCAGTTGTATTCATTAACTTCCTTAACTTGTTACAAAAGTAGCAGGCACTTCATGCTATACATATATTCTAATCAAAGATACGCGAGAAAATTAGCCTCCTATATCTGGAAACAGCGAAGCAAGGAGGAATGAAGTTGAAGAGATGAACTATAGTTCTGTAAATTTGGCCCCATGTTTAGCAGTTTGTATTTTAAAACATCACTTCACGTCGCGTACTATTTCGTTCGTTCCACTTCCGACGGTTGTTTTTCACATAGAGTTCTATTCGTTTTTGAACATCCGTTTCGGTAATGAACGTGTTTTCTGACAATTCACTACTGCATGTTGAACTACCAACCAACAGAAGACACATGTAGTTGCACCGACTACGTTTCTTGGCGTGGTGCCTTTCAGTTTGATCAGTCAGTTCGGGAAGAACAACACCACATCAGCAACGACGACAACAGTTTCATTAATAATCTTACTCGTCCGAATTGATTTAGCAGCTCCACAAGTACCCTCCCATAATGAAAAAAATACAAATGGACACTGAAAAGTAACTAGGTTTCTTGTTTCGTAAGAGAAATTTAATATTGGTGAATATGTCACTTTGATGGAAGTAAAAAAATAAACTCTCAAATATTGTCATCACATGTACAAGAGATAAACTGGAATAAGTACATTTGGGAAAGCCTCACAAGAACACAATCACCACAAAACATGCCGTAACTTACTGATGACTTAATAAAATATTAATCGAATGTAAAAATTAACTCTATTTATCGAACTGTTCAATTTGATTTTCCATCATTCACAAGATGTTAGGCAGACTGTACAGTGAGCCCCAGAAAAGCAAAAAAGATAACTTTAACTTCCATCCGGTTGAAAAAGTTCGTTGACCTGGAATGTAACAAAGAGAATACAACAGGTTCTGCTGTAGTGTCTGTTGATCTATAAACGCTTTCTAATGCGTCCACTTGGTTTAACCTTCTAAAATGAATGATCTTTTTAGCTTATGGCATTATGAAATCCTTTGTTGAGAAACACAAACTGATTAACTGAGAAGTGATACTGATCAAAGGCAGGTTAACTAATGAACAATAATTATGGAGTGTAAATACGGACAAACATTAATGCTGCAGTTAGGGGTTCTTAATGGATATGATGTGCATGGATAGGCGTAGGTTACGCATCGCTTAAAACTCAATGTTTAGGAATTGTTGCTATCATAACTGGCGGCTCAAATAACCCAGCATCAAATCTTAACCAATGAAAAGTGGCGGTTAGTTGATTATTTATGCTGATCAGTCGATCCATAAAACAAGTATTTCTAAGTGACTGTCTACCCTGAATCCATTTCGTTATATTTACTTCCGCGTTACGAGTGAGTCAGATCGTTTAGTCCAATTATGTGCACACTTCATTCGCCTAGCTTGGTGGATATTTTGTCAGAAACTAAGGACGGACACTGATGGACTAGATATCTGTGCTTAGCCGACGGAAATGTAATTAACTAATGGTCTCCATTCATGGACGTATTCTTGTTTGCTACTCAGACTGTACGATTGTTATCTACCGACTTTATTATTGCCTGACTAATTACAAATCTCTTTCAGTATGACGCATCAACACCTACTATCAATCCCCAAATTTCTTGACAATTATATCTATTGACAAATGACTGCTGAACTTCACTGAACCCATAAAATGATTAGTAATTAAATGTACACCTGATAGTAGACCGTAGGCCCACCAAGAATGAGTCGGATAGCTTACCTCGTAGGTAACCACACCAGGCAACAAGTAACGCCTCGAACCGCATCCATATTAACTCTTCTTCAATGCTTTTCGCGTGGGAGAGACGCGTCAAACCGCTGATGCCTTATTCCAGCCGACTGCCAAAACTGAGTGATGGACTGTGTAGTGTGTAGGTAGCTGGCCAACTTATAGTGGCTATACTACAGTGACATAGGTACATTAACATTTCTATTCAAAATTTCGGAGGGGAATTTCTCCTATAAATGTTACAACACGGTGCACTTATATTTTGCACAAACTATATGCCTAGAGACGGCTATTCTTCGTGTGACTTAACGACACCTCTCCAACGAAAATAGATTTACAATGATACAGTGTAAATATCGAAGTCATACTTGATGAATACTTATGGTTCTTGAATCAGTCGATGACAAAGTGACGCTAATACTGTGGTTTGACTGTGCCGTGAGAAAAATGTATTTCTTCGGTCGTCACTTTCAAAGATACATTCTGGGAGTTTGTTATCTAACAGTTCTTTCTGACTAGTGAGCCCCGTATACATGGAACAAACGTTTAACACGAAAGCCACTTCTTTTACGACTTCGGTCTTAGCACGTTGAACGGAAGGGTATAATAATCGGTGTAACAGTTAATTTCCCAGTCTATTCCGTTTTTCAACTGCTGCATATAACTTTAAACTGATTCCAAAAATATTTTAGTAATTCCGTACATTTATGTCACACAAACCCGGCAGACCAGCTGACATCAATTGTCTTACAAAGTTTATGAATTCTTATGGCGGTATACAAAAGAAAAACAGTTTGCCAAGTGTTTTACTATTTTCCAGTAAACTACAGCAACGCACTGGACAACAAGTAAACTATTTCACTTAAGTTGAACTGTATTGTGCATGTTCACCAGTGTATTCATAATCGTTATACCTGGATTTATTTATCGAACTCCCGTTATAAGTTTAATGTAAATAAACCCAGATTTTCAAACGTGAATGGGCACCCCAAGTAAGTACCATACCAACAGTATTTCAGGCAGAAATTTAGACTTAATTCGCGAAACGTTCACAAATTTCAAACGAACACGGAATTTGATTTCTCTTTGTATATCGTTTGTTTTAAATAGAAATTTGTTAAAAGTATTTTGACACAGCTGCGGAAAATCTAGTCAGAATGTATTCAAGCGGTTGACAGAATTAATTTAGCCTCGACAACAAGACGATCTAGTGGTATTTTATGAACAATGCTTCAGTACCAGCGCCGTCTGCGTGTATCAGATGAAACCTGATATTTCTGTCCGCTTGAAATACCAGTCCACCCCCGGCTAACTGTTACTCTGTGCGTTTTTCGCTGACAAGCGTTTCGGGATGTTCAAGAACGACAGTGCTGTCCAGTTCTGATGATTCAATGACGAGTAGCGTGCGAACTGCCAATGCATTGGACTTACCTCAAAATATCAGACTTTACCTCAAAAAACTCGCAAGAAAAATGAAACTAGAAGAAACATATAAAATTAAATTTGTGTTTCCTCGGAAAATCCCCTGTAAGTTTGTAAGTGTATGATTGTACTGGAAGTAGATGAAACCAACCAAGTCTTTTTGCCTTTAGATCGTAGAATTTACTTTACTTAGGCAATGCTATATATTATCGGCTCTTGATTTTAATTGATTAAGACAAATAAACGAAAAATTACAAATGTATAGTTACATAGACTTTTGGACAAAAGAAGCGAGCATGATGGACTCCATCGTTCACTCAACATTAGGGCAAGCCTTTATGTGAAACACATCTTCGCTTTCGTGTAGGCAGAGTTAATATGACATTGTGTCGTAGCACACACCATCTCGGTGGACATCGTTTATCTGAGGTCTGTTGAACGCTAATCATTCGTTCGGTTTCCGTTTATCACCCAATATGAGGTAGGACTTTCAGTCGTTTAGCCAACCATAGAATCATCTGTTCTATTTTGATGCATTTGCTGTAGCAGGTCATCAAAATGTACTCTGCGATTGATGTCGGATGACACAAATGGTCTAGGTAAGCTGTCGATATCGTGTAGTAACTTGGTCACATGTACCGGAATAAACTAGCAAGATGGAAAAGTATTACCATATGGTGTCTTACAATTCAAGTTGAAGAATATGGAGAGCAAATATCGTTGATTTGAGTCGCTTCGCCTCCAACATTCATTCATGTATTTGTAAAAGATGAACCCAATTCGCTTAGTTGCACAACTGATTCGTACATATCGTGCGTTGTTATCATGTCTATGTAATGTCTGAATGGTTTGCCTGAGACTCCATCCGCTAAACTGTTATCGGTTAATCATTGTCTCTTGTATTCGTAATGCTAATCGAAACTGACCTCTGTCAGTTAACGTTCACAGAGGATCAGATTGTGTGGTATCCTTTAATGCTCACCTTCGTACCGACATTCCACAAGAGCTTTCGTCTTTATCTGGATTCACCAGGTAAAGTATGAACAAGAGGATCAACAGGCTACCCTTCGCATAACATAAAAGGTTCTCATCCTAAAAGCCACTAACTCTATGAGTATCGATCGTGACGGAGGAGTTTCTGTGAAATTAAGTTCAAACACAGACTGAAACGGTCTCTGAATGTTGACCTGAGGATGAACATCAGGAAGCATTACAAATACCGTCTTGCACTTTTGCAGCCAAGACCAACGTAAACTGGCAATCCAAAGCTATATGTGCCCGTCCATAATAACGGCGTGAAAACAAGCTATAACTCCAAATCAGATTTTGCTTACTACGCGATTACCGAATCATAGTCATACAGAAGTCCGGTGATACATTACTGTTCAGCCAATGATTGTAATTCATCAGAGAGCCAGAAAAACATGAGGGAAATGAAGGGTTTTTTATCGTGTCCTTCAAAAGTTCAGTCAATCAGAGTGAATCCAATATAATCGTTATACAATGTCTAATATGTGAAAGTCAAACATTGTGTGTAATTCTGTTTTCACTTAAGTCATGGATGAGTTATTCACATTTCCCCAGAGTTCTACTTATTGCAAAAGTTTTAAGACTACAGTCAACTGCGGTCTAACTTAAGAAGATGGAATCTTTTAGTTCATTTATAACGAAGTGTCAGAAGACACCTGTGATCAACATGTCCACAAAAGCTACAGACTTTGACTGTAGTGATAAGCTCACCGATCAACTGAACCTGACACTGCTATTCATCACAAACTCCTCGGCAAGCCCGTATTAAATGCCAATTGTTTCTGAGTGCATAACGCAGGTTTCCATCCGCGGAGTTGCAGCGAATTTTGTTTGATAGTTTCAGGCGTTTAACAGGACAGTACACGATGATGGTCTATGGTCAGTAGGTCTCTTGCGATTGGACATACTTTGTTTAGTGAATGCTGAATGACGCTCGCCTGCGTGTGACCTAAGAAAGTTTCCAACCACTATGGTAAATTCTCCTTGGCGCTTATTCCTAGCACAGTGTTGATAATACCTAATCAATTATTTCAGAAACTTAATGGATTTTGATGGATGCAGTGGGAGATAGAGCTTAAGGTTTCCCATCTAAATGAATATTTTGCGAACATACAGTTTAGCTTGTTGCATTGTGAGGACATTTCGCCGTGAGCATGATCATCACGTTAGACGTGTTCATGAAAATATCCACTTCACACAGAAGCACTGTGTAGATTGTCCGGTCTGTTTAAAACTTCATACATTCATCTACACTATTTTTGCTTTGCCTCAATGTGTTAGTCTAGTGTGCTTTTACCGGAAACAGGTTTGTTGCACATTTGTTCCATGGCTGATTGAGAACTTCCGCATAAAGCTTTTCTGGGTGCCTCTACAACTTACACGTTTACAGCTAACACTTCGCTACGTTTTTGCCAAACGTACCCGGGAAGGAGTTAGCACAGTACCTGCGCGGTCCAACTTCTCTCTCCCCTACATATTGTCGATGTCCGATAGAACAGAGTTAGCAACTGTAATTTTACACATAGTCGGAAAACATCACGTCAGTATACTGCTCTGTTGATGTCGTGTAGCGGTACGCCGAAGATTTGGTGGACTCATCGAAGTCCAATCAAAATTGCGGCAAAATGCAAACACCCTTCTCATTATTACTGGGACATTACTGTGAGATTTGGATAGAAAGAGTACAACATATTTTCAGACTATTACTTGATCAGTTAAACCAGATACATATCGCTGACAAAAGGATTGGTTGGCCTTAGGAAAGTTCAAACCAATCTCATTTTTTCTCAGTTTGAACCATATTCAAACAACTTCAAATGGGAGGGAGTAGGAACCTCTTTGGAAAGCTACATAGATGCTGACAGTTTTGATCATGACACACGACTAATTTTTCGTCATGATGTCATCGTTTATAGTGTGATATTTTTCTACAGTCTATTATAAACCAAACTCAGTTGTATACTAAATGTGTATACTCGGATCATGACCGGCAGAATAGATGATATAATTTTCTGGACTTGGAATAGCAAGACCCTAACTCCTGGATATTTCGAGTCCTTTGACAAGATGAGCAAGAACAGAACTAGTAACCTAATCCTCAAGTTCCAGTTGATCGTAAGCATCATTCAGAAGTATTTAGAACGGTTGTGTAGAAGTTCATACAGGGATGAAAATAACGGGGAACATGAATCTTTTTGAGTTGCAGCTGTGATCAGTGCCATCATGTTCTGGTTATCGCAATATGAAATGACAAGATTCGATTCCAAAAGTGATCAGCGACTGCAGCCTTGTTCGTACACATGCACTTTTCAAATTATTTAACATGCAGGCGTTTAAAGAGGATATGGATCCTGTGTTAACTCAGGCTACCAAAAAATAGGCGGCTAAACTTTATACAAGATTACTTTTCAAATATTAGATCAAACCATTTTTAGCTTACCGGAAACGTAAAATTCGTATACGCCAAAAAATCCGTGGCCCACAAACATCTCGTTGGAGGAGAATCGTATCAGTAAACATGGCTCGTACCAATCGATTCGATATCGATTCAACCGACTTGTCTGATGACATAAGCGACGTTTTGGATAGCTCAGAAGTTCAACTGAGTGACAACTGTTGAATTCCACGTAGTCACCCATGCGATCGTCGGAACAACTGACGTTGACAAGATACCAGCAGAAAGAGTTTAGAAACTTGGTAATTTCAAAATACTTTCAAGTGTTCTTCAGTGGTTGTTTGGATTAATGTAAACTAACTTTTAACTAACAAAGTGTACATTTTCTAGAACAGAAAATAAGAAGTTGCTCTGACCACGTTATAAATTTCAACGAAAAACGGCTAACGTTGATAGGCTGTCAAAATATCTGACAGTTCCCGAGGATCAATCACATCTGATCTGTTAGGGTGATCTACACTGATTAAAAAACGTCCGCAACAATTTAAAAGTTTACTGCAAAATGCTGATCTGACGTAAAATAAAATACCCGCTAGTTTTGACTTATTATAGAACAAACATACGACCAATACCAAGTAACTCACATAAGAAATAGGGTACTTTATGGATCTGCTACCTGATTAACGGCGTTCGTGCCGAAGGCATAAGTCTCCTTGACATTCGTCATCTGACTACGTCTTCGATAGCTTTGTGCGGAATATTATACCAAAAACTATTAAATCTTGTAAATCATAACAATAGAGTTAGGTTCACTTGTTGAAGAAAGCAAAATTATAGTACTGATAAGCAGGGTGGCAAGTGTGTTTATTTTGGAGAGAAACTTGAGAAAAACTTGTGCATTGGATGGACTTCAACTACCCAGGGAAATGAAATCCAAAATGCCGCACATGCTCTGCTCGCCGAAGCAAAAAGCCGTACTCTGAAATTTCACCTATGGATGACATCTACACAACTCTCAGCTTCACATAAAATCCAAAAAACAAACCAAAGACTTGACTGTCTATGCAGAATTTATTAAATAGTTCAAGCTAAACTCCGCCACTGCTCAACTTGTGCGTTTACATTGCCCTAGTAAAAAGTAGTGTGACAGGTTTAACAATTTAAATGAAATGCGATTACGAGAAGTATGAGCTTCTGTTGTATGCCACATAGTAACAGAAACAGTCCAATCTTGTTAGAGAAAAGTGAAAAATGTCTCCAATAACTTGTGTTGTTAAAATTCCAAGTTGGTTGGCTCACATAACCTTCTTAGTATCATTTTGGTCAATTCGTTGATGTGAATGTCGAGAACGCTTTTTGCCGCGTGAGGTAGCTAAATTGCTATTTTATCCTCAACCTTCTGAAGGTGTTAGACAACACCTTCCTATAGATGTTGGCAAATTACGGTAAACACGTGGAAGCTGAAATCCCGTTCAGTTTATATCAGCCAGGTAAGGATACAGAGAAAGTTGGTGTCACAGTTTTGAGTTTCAATTTTAGCTGCCTAGCCGTAACAACCTGCGCTTATTATTCTGCTCTTTCGCACTGTTCCATGAACAGTGGAACTATCTGTCCGTATTCAATCAGAGTGGCGTTCACTATGTGTATTGTGCCGGTCTGCTTAGTAAAATCTCGCTAACGATTAACCGTCCACTGTTAAAACCTGAGGGTTAGTAATTAGGCTGGCAATTTGCATAATTTGGGCAGGATTATTTGAATGGTTCAGATTACTGGTCCTAGCCTAGCAGTAACGTGAGTCGGCTTAGACTCATAAATCTGTACTCAATATCTGTTAAAGTATGATTGTCGACAGAACTGCTAATTACATCCACTAGAGACAGTTGCATACTATTAATGCTCCATTACCAAATTTATCATCATTCACTGGCTTTATAAAAGTTTTTTTACAACGAGGTAAATGTTTTACCACAGTTGGAGTGCAAACTTGTAAGGTTTGCCCATCGAGGATCACACTTGATGTTCAGCAACATAGCCAAGGATTTTCTGTTAGTTTCTTGCTGATTTCGTCCGGGTTTACTGAACACAGATGACCTAATTTCTGACAGCAGACGTTTTGTTGTTTCAAACGCTAACTTGGACAACATATGCAGTTTATTTTGATCAACGAAAGAGTACGAATGGTTAAAACTTTACGATTGTACGCCGCACATTTGCTCAAATGCCCTAATTTCTTCGTAAGCGAAGAAATGTTTGTACTTGTACGCATATACATACATATTTGCGGACGTGTAACAGTGTGTGAAAAGCTCTAAACTCTGAGTGATTTCTGAGAGAAAAAATGTAATCCCATAAGGTCTGTCGGGTATGTTTAAAAATTCCGAAAAGGTGTTTTTCTCAAATCCCCGATTTGATATTGCAGCTAAATGTAGAGATATGGAAAAGGTGGAGGCATTCTTCACAAGGCAAGCACGGCAGTGTTGATAACATTTTTACCGGGAAAAAAGGTGTACAGTTCATTGCTGCTAATTTGCAAACCTTGGAAATTACCTAACGGTATACAAATCTTATCATACGTACGTGAGAAGTATCGCATCTAAAACAGTGTTATGTGCGCAGTAATGAGAAGCCACCTTTTCCTTGTTGCCAAACGAATGTGAAGCCCTGCCTCCAAAATAATCCAGGGCTGGTCACATTTACAATTCCCTAACAACGGATCGTGTCCATTGTTTGAACTCTTTTGCGAATGTACGTTTTGATTGCATTGTCTTGTTTCGTTTAAGCTTGCTTTCGAACCAAATTCCGAGTGTACTTCTTTGGTAGAGGTTCAGGCTAGTGAAAATGACCAAGACCAGAATTCTCTCCATTGCGACGGAAAAATGTGCGAGCGTAGTCCGAACAGGTCACTGACACCGGCGTCCTGAGAACTTCGAGGAAAATCACTACTTTTGATTAGGTGGGAACATTTTGCTCTCTTTACCATTGTACGCTGTAAAGCATCCGTCTCCTTCGATGGCACTGGTTACCGATTCGTTTTTGTAATTGCCTCTCTAACACCATGTTTATGAAATTTACTAGTGGGGTGCTTTTAATTAAGGATGGTACTGGTAAGCACTGCGACAGATTTGACAACTTAGAGGGAACACAACTGAGGAAACCTGTGTGTCGGCTAGACTTAGACCAGTAACAGCGTGTGTTCAAGCGTGGAAAACTGTTTACCAAATACGTTATTAATACATATAACGAGAACAAAACATGTATACTTCAGCCTGAATGCACATCGCAACTGTTCTGTCTTATGATGTACACCAAATAATCCTGCATAGTTACTTCCTAAGCAATGTTCTTCAAGCCTTTCATGTTGGATTCCATCAACGCACCTGTTGACCACTGACATTGTATTTTTAGGGAGAGTACCAAAGACGTCTCGCGCTGTGTACAGCAGTAGCTTTCGGTGGCACTTTGAAAATCCTAATTGCAGACTTGCCATGGTGATTTACACAGTTTAACTGTGAAGTTAGATTTGTGCGCTCAAAGTGTGTTTCACTGACTGATACCGTTCGGTATATACTTGTGCTGCCTAGAAAAAAATACACTCTGAAGAACGTTGTGAAATAACCTAGGTAAATGGATGGAATTATATTGTGATATACTTTGGAAGTAATTCTGTGGTATTTATTGCGGACGAATCGAACTGCAGCGGATAAATTTGTTGGCTGCAAATGTTCCGTTACAAATTTACAAAGTGAATTCGAGTTCAGTCTCTCATTACGTGTTGAGGAGTGTAGATTGTTATCGTTTAATTAGAAGCCACTGTTCGATTTTGTCAGAACATCAGCCATGTGTTTATTTCTCAAACCATGATGGTTGTGCTTATTATTATTATGATTATTCTGGTTTAGGTTAATTTTGTGATGCCGTTTAATTACAGAACTCCCAGGATGGTAAACTTCATGAAAATCCGCAATAGTTCACTAGAAAAACCTTCTCCTATTTGTAACGATAATTATGTTCATATACATGTCAAATACTTGATAAAACCCAGTTGACACATAGAACATGTGCAATTTCCTGCTTCGAACTGCCTGGCCAATACAAACATGCGGTTTCCTTTAGTGTATATTTTATAGTGTGTACCCACCACCATGCTGGATTCTTCTTTAACCGGGAATCATACCACACCGTCCGTTCAAATTTCGTATACACTTGATTTAAATGCTTTTCCTTCTCGTCATAAGAAAAAACAGGGAATGGACAGGTTAAAGATTTATATTCAGTGGGTCAACCATTTTTTGAGGGTTGAAACTACTACAGTTGAATCGGATTGATGGCTTTTTATTGTATGCAAATCAGATGCTTAAAACTGTCATACGGATAAGCATCAGTAAATGTGCAATTACCCACTGCCCATTTTTTAAGTGATCCTAGAAAATATAAAATATTATTGTAAACTTCGATCACTTGAGATAACATTCACAATTAACGATTCTACAATTGAAACATAAGTTTATTAATGGTACAATGTGATCACTTCTAACTTTCGGATAACCGGAGAGTAAGTCAGTGATAGATGTTGAAAGTATGACTATGAGTGCTGTTCAGCTGACGATAACGGAAGTACGCCACCGCTCAACAGTAAACAAACTACCGCCCGAGAAGTTAGAATGTTTCTGCCCTCAAGACGATTTGGAAATATGAGCACTACTCACAGTTGAAATGGGTTGAGCTTATGCATATGACCTGCCATTCGTGCTCATCGTGGGTCCAACGGTGACGTGGTTGCCTCATAAAACATGGCTGCAGTTCGAATCCGGCTGTGGTAAGAGTCTGCACTACTGACGAGTTTCAACTAGATTGAAACTTTAGTTTGAACCATTTTCCCGAAAGACTGGCTTAGGTGTTTATAGGAATGTGGAAGCTGTGAATAGTTGAGTGTTGGTCAACTTATATTAACCAACAAGTTCCAATACTTGTCGGTTATTGCACAATCAATATGTCTGTTGGCAAGCCACTATCACAAGTTATCTCAAGTCAAGTATTACGACAGATACTGGAAACCCTTGTCAAAATTTAGAGGAAAGTGCACAAAATCTCACACATTATGAAGCTTCATTTGCAACAGGTTTTATTCATCAGTTTTATCAAATCTTGCACACGGAGTTGATCTTAATAGCTAGTCAACAACAGTACAACACAACGAGCGGAAATAAAACGTAGAAACGAAAGTAAAGCTGTATGTTCCGTGGAAAGTCTGTTTTCAAGCAGCGAACGTGAGTTGTTTGGTAACAACAACCAAATTCGCTTCATCAAGTGGTTTGTTAAGTATAAGATTGATGAGGACCAGGAGAACTCAAGCTGTATACAACTGGTCCTTTAATCAAATCAACTAGGGAGAGGTATTTTCATCAAGCGCGGTAAAAGTGCTTTCATTAGCGTCGAAGAATAAGGAGTACGCTTGTCTAAACAACGGGCACCACCGACACTCAACAGCCAAATACTTATGGCAATCGAGGACTAGACAAGTACTCAAGACAAGTGTTAATCTTAAAACGTGTTTACCACTTAAGTTAGTTGGCAGCAACCACTCTAGTATGCTCTACTGTGTAACCCATCAAAATGCATAGACTCTTACTTTGCATAGACTCTTACTTTGACGTTTGCAAAAACTGTACCGCAACCATACATATAGCTGCAGGTTGAAACCAGTAATACAAACTGAACAAATGTTAGATAGTAAACTGTCTTAAAAACGTACTTTCTAAAGGAAGTTACTTCGATCATTTCTTTCAGAATGACCCGGTGATTAACAATGTATTTAAATTAGTTTTACCGTTCCGTTGCGTTTCCTTTACCATACACCGTTGACCGTGTAAGAAGCACGTGGTTGTACACACTGGATACCACGTACATTTGGGACATTCGGTTATACCAAAACTGTCAGAACACCTTCGTCGTTCATTGCAGAGCTTTTATTACCAACACTTTCGGTTAAATAGGTGGCAGTAAGCATACCTAGTACTATAGACTTCAGGGCGTATCCGGGCACCTAGTCAAAGATGTCCCACAGTTCCTGTGGGACATGTGTCATGAATAGGAGTACATGTGTCGTTTCCTGTTGGAATTACATGTTCTTTTGTCAAGGTTTGTTGATTACATGTTCACTACCCGCGTACCTGCATAGGCTTTAGCCATTTCATTACACCAAGTAGACATGTTATAATTAAGCAATAGTTAATTTGGTCTCACCACTCAAATACATAAGAAACCAAATACAATAATTTGGAAAAACGGAGACAATTTGCACAAATGTAGACACAGCAGCCAGTATGCAATCCTGAACTCAGCAATCTGCCAGGTCACATCAACGACGTTTCAAGCAGACAATGTTGATTGGATAATTTACTGAAGAGCATTGCGTTTGGGTTCTGGGTAGACACGGGTAGGCCAACTAGGCCAAATTGGTCAAACTGAAGACCTGTTATTATCTTATATCTAGCAAATCTTGTTTGATGAAGTTAGGTATATTTGTACCTGGAATAATAGACAAACAGGACTCTGAATAACAAGTTGCTAGTCATTTAAAGTTGAACATCCACAGTTGATCGCAACTGTCCCATTCCCATAGACAATCCAGTCGGCCCCTTTTGAAAAGAAGCACTAGACTCGAGTTTCGCTCTCGTTAGAGCTTTTCAGTAGTGCATATCCTTGCCACTGCCGGGACTATAACTCCGACCACGCTTTCATGACGCAACGGTGTTGACCATTGCGCCAATGACTTCACGTTAGACACGACCGAATTATCATATGTGAACGCTCAGTCACCTTCGCTTGTCATTGTCTAAAATAAACACGATATGAACGATGACAATGCGCAATTTTAGACAGCTCAGAAAAGGATAAACGAGAGCCTTCACAATACACACTGCACTTAAGAAGGACGCGAATAACCTGTTCTCTACTATTGTGGATGCGGTCCAAATAAGGGTGTATACCACTTCACGGAGGAAAGAATGATTAGAACGACAGAAAACAGTCCGAATTAATCGCTTATTGCTAACGAGAAGTTGACGAATGTCCTGTTTGATATTTTACATCAACTTTTGAACGTTTATCGAGGCAACATATAAAGAGATTGACTTACCCAGCTCTTTCAAGTTAATGGTGTGCAGTCAAACCCCGAGATTGCGAATTTTTAGTAAAACAACGCTTAACCAAACATATCGATAGGTGATACACTTACAAACATGGTTCCTAAATACAGGATAGTTATACACCTATCCGCATACTGTTCAGCTCTGTATATAATCTGTATATTATGCATGTGTGACTAGAAATAGGTGTGAAATTGTTGCTATTTTGTGGCATATTTTTTCTCTGTATGCTCATGTAACATTGTTCCAAGTTTTTACTGGCAAATTGCCTATTGTATTTCCGAATGATTCACTGTCCCCTGTATTGCCACAATATGCACGCCAATTGTGGTTCGCTTTGCTGGTCTGAATGTGACAGTACGTGATGTAAATAACCAAACAAGGTTATCTAAACAGAATACATGCATCAGTAAACAGTTTGGAAAAAGTTAAGGGTATGTAATCAATCAATATGAAGTCCAGCGTTGTAGCTTGTTTTCTTTCATGATTTCCACAGAATAGACAATTGCATGTTCAGTTCAGACAGGATTACTAAACTATCCCTGGCAACAATATTGAAATGTTTCTATTATTGAACTAAAAAGTGCATTCACGTAGAGACTGGGAAGCTGGGAAGCCGCTCTTCTAAATGTTTCATATCGATAATGCGAATGTTTTCTGTAGTCTTTGGTTGGGCAGCGGTGTAGATAACTTTGTGAAATTTATGTACAACTCGCAAATGGTTCTTTCGGAAATATCATCTGAAAGAATTGTGGTAATTCGCAATCCATGATTACGTCACACAGTGTTTTGATTGGATTATGATAGATTCTACCATCTCTTTGTGACGTCTGTCGACTTCGGTTGCACGAAGTTCACCTACTAGAATGTCTAAATTGTGTTACTTAGAGTTTCCAACTTAAAACAAACCTTGTTCGTTCGACTTGTGCAGGGAACAATTGTATGTAGCCTACAGCTGGGAAACTTGGTGGAGATTACAAAAGATCTCGTTTGCGCGTGGCAAGTTTCATATAGGCCAATAAGAACAGTATACAACAAGCACGATGAGCACGGAAGAAAATTTACAATTTGTTAACCTTGAGAATCGCAAAGCAACCTTTTCCCGTAACAAATTTGAACAGAGAAGTCAGAAACAGTTTTTTGCACAATGTATCTCTCGAGCACATTTCGCTGCATCTCATCAGGTACATACTGCAGTCTGTGTGTTTATATAGCAAAGTTCAATGGTCATTGTGAAGTTAAACAACAACCCCAACTGAACCTGGAGAAGGCGTTTCGGATACGTTACGCAACAAAAAATCGAAGGCTTCTCCGGTTCGCAGAGGCGGTAGCAATTAGCAAATGGAAGCCACCCCTCTGTGTACAGAAAGATTTGTTCGTCAGTACAAAATTGCCCTGGTAATTGATGTATGTGGATGTGTGTGTGTGCGTGTGTTGGTGTGGTTGTTGATTTTGTTGTTTAACTTCACAATGACCATTGAACTTTGCTATATAAACACACAGACTGCAGTATGTACCTGATGAGATGCAGCAAAATGTGCTCGAGAGATACATTGTGCAAAAAACTGTTTCTGACTTCTCTGTTCAAACCTTGAGAATGTACGCGGTCAAACAGGACAATAATATACCTCGTCACCTTGTAGCACTTCTGTCGGACCGTTCCTGGTAGTTCTCCGATAAAACCCATCACTGTCTCTGACGTCCGTCCAGTTGGTTAGATGATCTCCTACGCATTCTTGGTGACCAACGAAAATGTAATGTGTGGTCGATTAATGTATTTTCACACTGCTAGCCCAATTACTGCTTCACGATGTGTGATGAGCCACTTTAGGTCATAGTGCCCCCCTGCTTCCCTAATGTTCACTTTGTCCACATAATGATTCGACGGCTAGAACTGAAACGGATAGTCACACATACCAAAGGATTCTGTAGTATGCTTTTGGTTTTAATAAGTTGATAAACATTATACATTATTCCCGTTAGTCGGACTTTGTTCTCATAAGCTCTCTTTACATTTAGATCATAAAGATCTCTGTTTGTCTGCGACACGTCTGCCATAGTTTCTTTTTATATCAGTGGTTACAGTCGTATCAGTCAGTTTCAAAGTTCTCTTTTTTCAACGAACGAACCATATTCAAATGGATCGGCTTCACCGTTCGTTAGTCATAACATCACGGTATGTACACATGTTGACCTTTTTTCCAAACTGTGTCGTTATTCCATGGTGTGGTGGTATGTGAGCATGCGATTAGCGGTGACTAAACACACGGTTATATAGGAGACGCTTTTTCCGACGATGGCAGAATTATCACATCCCACAAATAAGCATATTTTCAGTTTCTATCTCATAAAAATTGCTTGTCACATGTTTCACAAATGTGTAACATTTATAATGCTAAATTCAGAATAGAACCTCTAAGATCGCGAATTTTTCTGACTGCTTGGATCAAAGAAAGGCCCACACAATCCGTTGCGTAAGTAAAAGGCCACACAGTTTTAACACGTAGGTTCACAATTTTAGGCCACTGTGAGAGGTTTAATATCCATCTAACTAAATTTAGCGGCCATTATCTCACTGACAGATCTTTGAAAGCCTTTTATGGTTTGTGAACTATTGGAGAAAGGTTTAGACGTGACCACAGCTCAATTATAAGTCCACTCTTATGGTCACCCTCAGTTGTCCTCCTAATCGCAAGAGACAGCACTCGGAGGTCTTTTTAATTCGAGCTATCCAATAAGCATATGAGATTGCATTACGATTACAATCAGGCAGAAATCAAATGAGATCTTTTCTGAATTCACCGTGACAAGAGGTAGACTAGTTAAGTAATTCGGGAATGTTGGGATTTTGGCTGGTATGTAATTGCATAAGAGCCTACTAGTGATCGCTCAATGGAAGTCAGAAGGTACTGTCATCGACTTCTTGAGAGCTAACCTCTGCTGGTAAATAACAAAGCCAGGAGATGATTGATTCAAAAAATGTTATAGTTCTACCTTCGAGTAAATGATAAATTTAACTGTATCCTTTCGTGTGTACGTGGGTCTGGTATCGTACCTTACAGACAATCCGTTGGAACTGTTTGCTATTTTTTCACCAGTGGCTGTTCAGTCTGAACATCCCTAATGTACGGAACAGGTGATTACATGCTATTGAAGACGTAGGTGAGGTGATCTGTTGAGGAAGCTGAAGGTATTTTTTATCAAGGATGGCTTGTGGTTCATTTGCATCTACAGATGTTGGGGAACGGTTTGTTCCCGATGCTGAACACAAATTCGGAACTGGTCAAAATGTTAGGAAGATCTTTAGCAATGTTTATTTCTTCACGTCTGTCAAGAAAATTTCTATCCAGAAAAACTCTATCCCTCATAGGTGCGTAGAAAGTCACTGAACCGAAGTTCTGCCGAACGGATAACAGGTTTTGGAGTGACCAGTCTGTAATACTTATCTGAATGCGAGTGAATAATTATGAAGAATACTCACCTAGCAAGTATTCGAATACGATGAAATGTGTGACCCTGGGGCTAAATTAAAATCTGCTTATGGAAAGATATGTTGTAAGCTGAAATCGCTTATTTTTAGTTCATATATCCAGTGTAGGTCGAAATCATGGAAAAAGCGTTAGTTTGGTTACCTAGAGAATGAAACAATATCAACAGCGTCCACATCTCGAGCTCCAAAAGAAATGTATGAGCGTTCCTCACTTACTGGATGAACGTGCAATTCAACTGCTGTCTTTATCCCACTCATCCTTATAGTGATTTAAAAATACAAGCATTTCTGATTTTTTTTATAACGTAATGATGCACATTAGCTGTCGTGTGATTACAGTGTGATGTAAATGTGGACAAATCAACGGATTACATATAATCCCCATTTTCCTCCCGTAGTTCCCTTTTTTTGCAGTTATTGTTACCACGGTTGAAAATCTTCTAAAAACTGGATTGTTGTTTTGAAAAGTATACAAATAATGGTTGATTTCACACGTGAGTTTAGTGCCTCACCATCAGAGTGTTGTAAAGAATGCTGAAAAACAGATCCGGGGTCCATAAGTGCTGGGGTGTCAAAAGATGGATCTACTTGTTGATGAGTGTGGGTTGGTATACTACATACGGTATTGCACATTTTGTGAAATACGCCACGATGTAAGTAGGTAGGCTTTTTCCAACCTACCCGGTTGCTTCCAAATACTAGGAATTTTTGGTTAATTATAGCAAACTAACTAAGTCCCCAGTCATGTGATATTAACAGTTGTCTCCGAAATATGGCTTGGTAATTACTGCACCGTCTCGAAAACTACTGTGTGAAGTGAACTAAGGAAAATCAGATTTGATTTTCTCAAAGACTATAGTAATCCAAAGAAACTGTCCATCCGGTACAGTGCAAGAATCTTGAGTGGTTTCGCAATGTACGTCCATATGTATGTACCCCAAAATGTGAGATGTTGCTTCATTCATAACTGGATACGGCAGTTCAAACACACAGGTAACCGAATTTGAAGTGAATCGTCTCAAAACTCGTAGCCGTTGAGAGTAGAGTTGAAGAAACTCATTCTGTTGATTGTGTATTTTGCTACTTTTATAGTGTTTATTAAGGATATCATGTTTTGTATACTGTCTTTGCTTACACGGCATACCATACGTTTTCAAAACAACCAAGTGTGTCCCCATGACGTCTCCCTCAACTGAGGTGATTGTTTCCGTTTGATAAGTAAGAAGCCCGAACACTTCTAGTGTTTCCGTACTACGTCTATACCGTGGTAGTTATGCCCTAGTGGACGTATTGTTCAAGGGTCTGAGGATTACACAACGGAGGAATAGTTTCATCATTTGTATATAACTTTTATGTCAATGTTTGTTCGCTGTGGAATGCGGTGTTCGGTTTTGTTCTCAAAGCTTAGTCTGTTGGATAATTCAAAACATTGCTCAATTTGAACATGTGCAATTAATAGTCTACGAAAGATTTCCGGACCACGTCTATATCGCAACTCCACGGAACAAAAAATGTTTTCATTTGCTTGCCTATATGTCTATCTCTGTGACTTGGTGTTTTTGTAAACTGTTTATGTGATCGATGTTGCCATAGTGCACATAGTTTTAGCACTTACTAGTGTCGTATTTACAGGTATATACTGCGCATTTTTCAGTGTCAGACCAAAATACAGACAGACACGCACACAAGTGTGATTGATCTATCGTCAGTCAGAACGCATGTGTATTTACGGTATCATTTAGAAAATTACGGTTGTTATAGTTGTTATAACACTTGATGTATAGAGTGAGTAAGCTTCGAAAGTAATGCATGTTTATTTCGGCTGATTACTGCTTCTGGTTCAAAACTGAAGACTTATCCCTAACGTCAGCATGATAAAGTACATTTGGCAGACATCCATGTGAAACGGCCGATCGACAACCAGAAACCACATTGTTGCTTACTAACGTAAAATTATATACACAGATTCTACAGAAAAGGCTTACTTAAGGAAATTTCTATGGCCCAAATATTCTATGAAAACATTGCAATACCAGCAAAATAAAGGTATCAACGAATGTTTCGAGCATTACAGCTTCAGAACAACAACAACAGACTAACTTACGTCTTGGAAGCGCTCTCTACGTCAAATTCGAGAAACTCAATGTTGATCTTCTTCACGTCTGGTCCGGAAAAGCGGTATTCACAAATTAATTCCGTCGGGTACAGACCGGGATAGTTTGGAGAGGAGAAATTCCCTTTCGTAGAATGTGACCAGTTAAATTCGAAATAGCATCCTGTTGTTACGGAAAGAAAGCGTTAAGCAGATTTTAGTGACTGCAATGCGTTCATTAAACGCCAATTATTCAACAACATATCGCCATTAGTACTGATTTGAGAAACGTAATCAGTAACGTGTTTACTTACAGAAATCACAAATTATCATGCTGCATATTGTGTATTTTCAGGGGTAAAAAGTGTTTTAGTCTACAGTGTTGCAAACCGACTGGTACTTTGAAAACTCAGCGTTTGAAAAATGTGAATTTGATGTATTTATAAGCAGAACTGTTCACTACAGAATTTCAAAGCTGCTTACTACGATAGGCTGTGTACAACAATTATGCTGGAATGTTACAAACTTCTGATCGTGAATCAGGTTCATACTTAAAATATATTAAAATGCCTATACTACTTAGTATTCGGAATTTAGGGAATCGAAGTAAATTTATACTCTTTCGCGAAGGTTTTTTATACCACCAACACCAAACATTTCTACCGAATCCAGTAAGTTAGGTGTAGACGTCCTAGGAAAACTAATCACTGCTATACAACAAAGCTGACGGTTTGTACCAACTCATGTGAACATCTCGAACTAAAGAAAACCATGCAGAATAGTCTTGTGCTAATTTCGGAAATTTTGCAACAAATCCATTTCACCTCGCAATAAGTGCAACCAAATAAATGTATTGCAACTGCACATACGCCGCACCTTTTTGAATGGAGTCAGCGACAATTCTGTTGTCACTTGAAACCTGTACGGATTGCTTAAATGTCAGTTGCACGATCTGTTTAGCAAACACATTGGGTATACGTCCTTTTCAGCCCTTTCAGCTAGACATGGTTAAGCCATTTGTTAAGCATACTGTGCAACTGACACAACCAGTCCTAACATTTTACAACACTAGCTAAAACCTACGATAATGTTTCCTAGTTGAATACTGTTCTAAGTTGACTCAGAAAACTGTGGTTATCTGGTCGGAAACAGTTACTTTAAACGTCCAGTTAATCTCATTGTCGTCAGATCAGAAGTTAAGCTGATGTGAAAATGCTAGACAATTTTTTGTGCTTCCCGAACAGACCGGTGGTTATTCCATCATCCTGACGACAGAATCACGTGACCATTCTGTTAGAGATACTCGCACGCCTGTTTCACATATTCGTCAATAGAAATTGTGAAATTTTGTTTGGTTCAAAAAATGTTTAGAATATGATATACAAACAATAAGTGGAAAATGAAAAAGACGCAAATATTCCGATTTCACAAGAAACACTACTTAACTTTTAAGAAAATTTTTACAACCCTCTTGGACACCATTAGACTCTGTAACATTTTCTTTGACATACTCACTAACAACTAATTATATAATGCGCAGCACCCATCCAGTTGTTTAGCAATAATTGAGATTGTACTATAATAGACCTGTTTTCTGAAGTGATGTCGACCACATACGATTGGTATAGCAGACCTATATAACTACTAAATAGGAATATAAATGAGAATGGTAACTTTCGAATGTGAAGAGATGACGCAGTGACAAATCTATGAATGTGCGATGTCCATCTCTCATTGAGGTGTTTGATTGTTATTTGCAACTGCAACAACCGTTGCAACACGATGACGGTATAAGGTATAGATTCCACTTCACGTATAACTTTGCACTTAGGCATCCAGGTTACACTGCTCGTTGACCCTGGGGTTGTGTTGACTAGACATTCTGGTACGGAATGTGTTGATCAAGTTCATTAAATGCTTTAGTTCATTTTCCTTTTCAAATAACCCTTCAATTTTTTCGTTCAAAAATTTTGTATGAAAGTTAGTAGATGTGACTGCAACCAAACTCACAAAGACTCCAGTACCCTAGGTTTTCAACCTAATCACAGCTAAGTACAGTACACATTCTTAAAATGTACCAGTTTTCTTCTACATCTCCAACAGTTCAAAAACTACTTCAGGCTGTTTGAAAACGAGGCTGAATCCTCCACTCTGCATGATCCGCATTATATGGGTTTTGTGGAAAATGTCCGTTAATCACCTGCAGATTATGAAAAAGTTGGTTGCATTTTGGCAGCTTAACATTTACGGGAGTAATAAATAGCGTTGCAATACAGTTAATTAGTGCACTGGTTGCGAAATAGTCAACAGTGACAAAAAATGTGCTGCTTGTCAGCATCATAAAAACGGAAACCGGTTTAATTTGTTATGCCCACTACATTTGGATATCAGTACGGTTTCGTTAGAAATAATCAATGAGGAATTGACAAATAATGGAACGTTTGAGGTTTTCTAGTTTACCGATTGGAGTTTTTTCAATACTCTCCCGAATATTACTGGCTAAAAAGAAATAAGATAGCGGTGAACAGCGTTTTCGAGCATTACTAATGTTAATGCCTAACAATGAATTTGTGGACTGAAGCGTGAAATGTTTGAGAACTCCTTCCGATGCAGTCAATCCCTTGGATCCTTTGGTGGATTCCATACGAAACAGTGAAACGGGTGGTAACAGGATAGAAGTGTAAAATTTCCGAGCTCCCGGGATGGCATCATAGTACAGCTGGTAGAGTGCTTACCTCATTTAGGCATGCTGTTTCCTTTGCTGGTTCGAATCCCCCCAGAACCCCGCTTTTTCACAATCGAGTTTCACCTTACTAAACACATCTATTAATCACCGAGTTAATATACCTACACTGGTTCATTCAAAACGTCTCAAAGGACAAACTAAAAGTCTTGTGACACTATGTGGGATTCCCGTTTTGTTTACCATAAGTTGAAGCTCGAACGGAACGTGATTAACGTAAGATTTGACCTGCAGCCCTCATGATGATTGAAGGTGCGGTCTAATGTAAACCTGGCTCCATAGAAAATGTGTTGTGAGCCAAGTACGCGGATGGCATATGGGTTGTTTGGTGAACAAATCAACATATGGGTTAAGCGTTTAAACCAAACGACAAACAAAACCACTCATGTGAACACGGTAAACGGCCCCAGATCCTCTCCGTTGCCACAGACGCCATGGCTTAGTTCCTTTACGTAGCAAGGACCGTTTTGAACGATGCTGCACTCCGATGCTTCTTCCTGCATATTTCCTGCGGCTTGTTCGATGTCAAGTTACATGCTATGGTCCTACTGCTGAATAGCAGTAGGCAGTGCGACAGTTTAAGGGGGCCCAGCTTGGACCAGGAGGAGACGCCCTCGTGTATGTCGTGTCACTGCGGGCAGCGTTTTCAAGAGTCCTGCCATATTTGGACCAGGATTCGGAACAACGTATGCTGACAGGTCAGTTCTTGAACGGATTGCCACAAACAGTGCGGGATCAGCTCAGGGAAGCTCTCATCGCTCATCCTCACTAAACACACTGACGTCCGACTGGTCAGTATGAGTAAACCAGGGGGTTCTTGAATAGAGAAAATTTCTGCGAATGCGCAAACGTTTACATAGTCTAGTCTAGCTTAAAGGCATCAATGTAGTTTTATCTTGGTGGGCGTATTCTCTAGTTTGTGTTAATTCAAAACTGCCCACAAGTAGTCTTTACATCTGAAGAAGGTGTACGGTTGCTTAGTCAAATTTGACGCATGAAATTGCTTTTTACTAAACAAACATTTACGACAAAACTTACATTTTTAAGCGGCAATCTTTACTTGATTTATAAGCAGCGGATGTTGTAACTGTTTTCTGAGTTAAATAAAACCGACTGGATGTTTGTAGACAGCAGTTCAAGTGAGCCTAATTACGACATCAAGTGAACAATTTGTGAAGCATGTGGGAATAAAAATGGGTGGGATATACTATTTACATTGTTTTAAATCCCCTCACAGCCAGGTTTATCCACTTGGGCATGGTTCTACTACTCCCAGCCTACACTACTACATCGACATGATGGTTGGACATCAATCTGAAAAGCTATACTAGCTGTGGCTTTTGTTCAGCTAGGTAAAACCTTATTGGATAAGCCAAAGGGGAGCAATCAGATGAAAAGCAGATGCATTCGTATGATTGTATGCTGGACTATTGACAGCGTAGAACAGTGTAAGCAGTGAGGCACGATCCCGCGATCATAAATATCTATAAAGTTGCAACATCGCCTTCGAATAAGAAAAACTGCGATTCAAACAAAACCTCACTCCAATCGCCCAAAGGTTAACCACGACCGACAGTGCATCAGTCAGTACGGTCTAACAATTCTCCGTATCATTCAGGAAACTGATATAAATTCAAATACTCAGTCTGTGCGCAGCACTGATCAGAGCTAGGCAACAATGTCTTATTCACAACGCTTTCGGATCAGTCAACCCGTACATTGACAACTGAGTCACACTGTTGTCATCAACCGTAGATGGGGTCCAAAATAAACCCTATGTTCTGTCGTCTCCTAGGTCAGACTCTCGAGCCGGAGACATGGGTTTGAGTCCCTCAAGGCGGCTTAGGCGGCGACAGTGATATTATGTGAATACAACTTTTTCCTTTTAAGTTGTCACCAAACCTTTTCGCTTTTTCCGTACCTTCTGGTGATGCTTGCTTCCTGAATTTAAGTCAACTGATGAGCACAGGCGCTTTCATTGTTACCCAATTCGACAAATCAGCCAACAATCTGCTCTGGCAAACACTGAGGAGGTCTGGAACATAATGTTTGTTGAGTGTTGGAGATGCAAGTCTACGATTCTGGCATCGTCTTCCACTTAAGCTCACCTCTAGTCAACTGTTAATCCAAGCGCTTCTCTCTCGGAGTTTCTGGTGACGCCGAAGTTACATCTTGTGGCCAAGCTGGAGTAGGCGTCCCACTGAGTTCCAGAACAGAACAGTGTTTGTCCAGTTTGATCCCAGTGAACGGTCGCTTATGCGCCGTCAGACTCAATACATTGGATAAAATCTGCCAACGCAAATCAGCAAAGCACTGTATATTCATTGTGTTGGCAGATGCTCTAACGAACAGCTGTTCGGATGCTACCAAGAATGTATCCTATGACGTCCTCGTTGACCACGTGAAGCAGACCAAGCACTCAGAGATCCTCATACTAGCTTGGTCACCGTTCTGTAGAAGAGAAGCAACTTGAGGGTATTTTTTGTGTCCGGGCACAACACACTGACAATGGCAACGAACTGCTCTAGTTGCACCAACCTCACGGTCTCTACACTTCATGTACTTCACTTCAGCAGAATAAGAAACATTATAGCAAATGCGCATCTCACACAGGAACACAGTTTCATCATATACTAGTCACCTTCAGATAATGTAACTCTGTTAAATATTGTCGTGTATTCTGTTATGATCACACAGACTTAGATTATGCCGCTGCGTGCATTTCTTTTGACTTGTCAATTGTTTAAACGACGTAAACTGGTAAACGCAAAAAATTAACTAGATTCCTTCTGGAAGAGTGTGAAAAATGCTCACTAAGACACATTTGTAAACGAACTCTTCAGTTCCAGCTAGTTAAGAAAACCTGCCGAACACTGAGAACAGACCATAGAATCTGTGAAAACTTGCTGTGAAATAGTGTATTCCGAGCAAGTAGTGCAGTTGCGACAGAAACAGATATCTGTCCTGTTGACAGGCCTTCTGACCACTTAACTCTGAATACGCTGACGATTAGTAAGAAATTAAACACTATCTAAACAAGAACTTGTACAGGAACCCTTGGTAACATTTGATATAAACTTCGAAAATGATGAAGTCACTTTTCTCAATTCGAAAAAGTAAACGGCTACTTAGTCTTGTTTTTCGTTATAGTGGCTGTCAACTCGGTGAAAGTGGAGCTATATATGAACAATATCGATCGCATATCTCCAGTCATTCACGCCAACTGAACAAGTCGGCCGAATACTATGAGGACACTCCAGCTTGGTTTAAATGAACGATTTAGACGACCGGACCGAAATGATCAGTAATTAAATTTCCGACGGACCCTTGTCAAGAACAGAATTGATAATTAAGCTTGAGTTATTGCTTCCAAGCAAGGCCCTCTCTCTCTTTATTCTTCCAAGGAAGACGTTCAGAGGTTGATGACAAAACTGACAAAACGTTTTCAAACGATTTAGAAAACTGAAGGGGTACCACATGGTTTGTTATCATCAACAGTAATTTCAGATTTTCAAAAGGAGGTCCGAAGTTCATATAACGACTGTAGAGGCATCACTCCAGTTTGTGTTGTGTCCAACTTATTCGTTGGCTTCGGTTTACGTCGGTTCATTAATCTCGGCGAAAGTCAAATGTGTAAATCGCCGGTAGGATTCTGATCAGATCGAGGGTACGTTGATCATCCTTTACTCTGCAATTGATTTTGGAGCCCCGGTTCGGTTGCTAGTGACGTCCCAGAGGACTGTCTTTTTATAGAAGAAATTGCAGTGGTTACCTTATGTTCAAACTGCACATGTGCTAGCTGGTTATGGACAACTACCTGGGTAGTTCGTCATTTCTAGTGTCTTAGTCAGGATTATCTAGTCTCCCTTTCCCTGTTGAATACTTTCGTGGGTGATATTCTGGAAGGTGCATTTGAACAATCCAGGGAGGCTGGTGTTGAGCCTCTTCCTGGTGCTAGGTTGACCGATCTGGAGTACACGGAGGAGACTGTCTTACTTAACCTCTCTGCCAAAGACACACAGACCATGCCGAACAGGGTGAGTGACCTGCCTGGTTTGTATGGAATGCACTTCGCACCTTCAAATTGTAAAGTGATACTTTAAGCCTTGGGCATTTCTACTCTTACTTTCTCCATTGCGAATAATTCGCTCGAGATTGTGAACAGTTTCACATACTTGGGTAACACTATCTCTTCAGCTTGTTATACTGCTGATGAGACATTAGGGAGAATAGCGAAAGCACGAGTCGTCTTTACCAACTTGCATCATCTGTAGCTTAAAATGTTTTGCTGTCAGTGGCCAGATTGTATTTGTGACGTTTCCGATTTTTCCTGTTAGACTCCTCTCCAACCATTTTTTTCAATTTTAATGAAATTTTCTTCTAGGACAAACCCCATCACCGTTAATATGGGCGGTGACCCGAGCCACACTAACTTCTGACCAAGTTGAAGGCCAGAATGAAGTAGTAGGCACTGCGCAACTTGTTTTACTTTGTCACGTATACACAGTGAGAAAATGTACGACTGGATATGTCGGTGGCATGTGTGATAGTGTGAGGTGCAGAAGGCTAGTTTTCTGCCTCTTATAATTGCAATCGTTACCCGTCACGGTGATGAAACAATATTTCACAATCGCTGCTTGTGGACAAGTCCATGATGAAAGGTACAGTAGTGACCAAGATAAACTTACAAAAACAGCCAGTTACGTGGTAAATGCCTGAACCCAGTTTTATCGTTTATCGTCGAAATCACAGTATACCGCTCGTCACTGGTAAACCATATCAAATTTGTTTCCGGTAATCAAATTTAAGATGTCCTATACATTTGTAAGTGGGCTGTAGATCCCAGCATTGTTGTGCACCTATCTATCAGCCATGTCCTATGTATGTCCGTTCCGAGGTAATTCGGTAAAACACTCCGAAATGCACAGTGACGTAGAACAGTCTTCAGGAGTTCTTTTTATTAGATCACATTATCCGCGCACATAATTAATTGCAGTACATGCAACCCAAATATGTTGATAAAAATAATTGGCGTTTTTATTATTCATACTAGCTAATTTATTCACATTTATCTTCGAAAATGTATGAAAAACCATCACAAACCTTCTATCACTGGTGTTCTCAGGGACACACACCAGGTTATGTTGAGAACCGCATTAGCCTCACATTCACACATGGTAACTAACTGGAATAGATTTTCGTTCGAGAATACAGTCAATAAAATCCAACCGAGAAGCATGGGAGACAGGATTTTTCATCCCTTTTAAACCACGCTTAATCTGTTCGTGCAGAATAAAAGACTGTTTTCCAACCGTCAACAGTTGAACCATGGACATTTCTGTAATGCTTCTCGCAGGATGCTTGTTTAGTCCTTGTGCGTGAGCGTTTAGTTGTATTTTTGAAACTGTAGTTGTGTTGTCCAACTCCACTTGAACAGCGTATTTCTCCCGTTAGGATTAATCTAAAACAAGATCTTGTTTTTGGCTGTATACGCGGGAATGTAGGCATCTCGCAAAACAGTTGTAATGTTGTACTGACGTAAAAATTTCTTTCGCCAATCGCTTTTGAATTTACATTCATTGGATTAGCTATGAAGGAGTGTTTTTAGAACTAATTAACAGATACAGTTCGTGATTAACAATGACGGAGATAACAGCGATTTATTGGCAGCATCTATATGACACCTAGAGTAATGCTCATTCACTCTCGGGTTATCGATCTACTCAAGCAGCACCCACAACACGGGTTGTGAAGACATCCCTCACCAGGGGTGTCAACGTTGTGTGATAGTCTTCCCGTAATAAGACGTGTTTCCATAAGGTATGCATCGCACATTTCTGGTACAGTCTGACTTACGTTGCGGATATATTTGTGTCTTTGTTAATAAACTAGGATTTAGTCAAATATTTCTCACAAACTTGTTTATTTACGCTGAAAAAGAACGCCTTTTTTGGTACATTGTATTGAAGTGTCTGTAAAATATTTGGCGAACACACGTTTCTGGTGGGATGTAATTTGTTGTGTAAACACATCAACGGACATTTTGGAATTCATTTTTTTGTAGAAGGGAATATCGGGTTTGTTAACCGAGCGTCTGTGATGTATGTTGGGAGTGGATGTTACATCCGACCGCAAAGCACCTCGAAAGACTTCAACTGTATTCATGTTAGTAGTGAGGATTACAGTACAGAGTAGGGTAGTGCATCACTAACGATTTTGTTGCTGTTTTGTTGAGGCGTCTGCCGTTTACTTGAATACCATCTTCAGTACTTTTAACTCTTAGGACATCACTCCTGCAGCTGAATAATGTTTTGAGGAGTTGGATTCGAAATGCTATGTTTGGATTGTTCGGAGCACCACACAAGTGGTATTTAATCTCATAACAAAAACCACTTTCAGTAAACTGGCTCTAGCAAAATGTATTGGTTAAGTGAAAGAGAACCGTTTACGGTCTTAAGACATTTGTGGGCCCACAACAGTGTGTAACCGAGTCCGCAATCTCGCTCACTGCATAAAACTTCATCAGTTCATACCCTTTCCTGAAGGTTCTAGATCTGGCTTGACCCGACATCACCAATGGCCGTAAATATATCACGTAAATGTATTACTTATATTACTATTCGGGAACAGATTAAAGGTCGGGTACACATTATCCTAAATGGTAAGTTTGTTTCATTAAACCTTGTCAAGCCATTTTTATTTGTTAGAGGCATCGCTCCGAACTCAAGCCTTCTATGATGAGTCTTTAATCGGAAACAAACTATAACTTTTCTTGTAAGATATGACAACAAACAAACAGCTCACAACTATATACAACGATACGTTGACAAAACAATTTTAACCGAAGACCAATGAATGCAGTCGCATTGTGTACACGAATAAAGTCATTGAACATTTCCGAACAAATTTATTCCCCTTGCGTCTTTGCTATACTACAAAGGCGTTTACTGTGTTCAAGCTGTAACGCTATGTAAAGTGATCCCATAGTGGTTTAGTAAAATACAGCAAACATGAGTTCGTCGAAGTACCGACATTGAGCATAGATCACCTAGACAGGTCACCAATGACAGCCACCTAATTATCGCATTCACTGAGTAACCCCAGCTGTTCCGGTGCACGTACGTTTAAAGCGAAGTGAGTACTGATGAACGATAGTTTGTTTGCTGATGAGCAGTCGATAGTTTGGTTAATTTTGAGTTGAACATCATTCATACTCAGATAGACTTTCCAGCCGGCCTGTTTCAAAAAGAAGCACTAGACCCGAGTTTCGCTCTTGTTGGAGCACGCCAATAGTGCGTGTCCTTGCCAAGGCCGGGACTAAAACCGCGGCCACGTTTCTACCGGACAACCGTGTTGATCACCACTCAATTAACCTCATAGTGTACGCGACCAAACTATTCCCTCTGAACTCCCACCCACGTTGGCCTGTGAATAACGATCGGGTTGCCCGATCGTCTCCATAGAAGATACAGTCACTGTCTGTTAACTCTAATCGATAATCTCACGATTAGGAATTTCTAGACAAATCGACTTCTCCGATCTCATTAAACCCGCTAGACAATAATGTCAGGAAGGGAATTTAACGCCGTACGAGCAAACTCGTTACTAAAATGCAAATTTATACTTTATTTTCACAAGTTTAGGCTTAATCCGGTCAACTAAAGAAAGATATTTAGAGTGTGAATTGAACCAGTGTTTTCTGTGTCACCGGGCCAATTTGATTGAACTTGGCATTAAAGCTGTGCGTGTCAATCCAACCTGAGAGATTATTGCATCAGCATATTTCGAAGGTCGTTAGTCTGTAGATAGAAGGCGCGGAACGTCACACAAATGTTACTGTTGTGAACCTAATGTCCATCACAATGAGAACAGATTTATTTAGGAGCATCTTTAGAGGAGCTGTATATTACCGCTGAAAAGAACCCGAGTGTGAAAGCACGGTACTCAGTCGTGAGCAGTACAAATAGTATATGTTCACGAACTGAGGAAACGGAACATGCATCAAGTGTATATGAATGTTTAAAACGGGTCATACATATTGTCAAGCTATTGAAATTGTTGTAGTCTAACTTCTACTAGATGAAATTTTACAACTCAGATGATCTTTCTCCATAAGCCTTCCTTTGCGGACTAAAAAACATTTCAGGCTGGTTTGTGGTTAGCTGATCTTCAGCATTGTACGTATAAAAGTTTTAACACTAATTGTTTGTTGGGTCAATTCAGAAAAACTCAAGTAAGTAGACTTGCTCTTGTTGTTCTCTGGAAACAGTTCCCTGAAGACAGAGAATACCACATTGTTCTATCGTGTGTTTGTCTTGCAGAAATTGGGTTTCATTTCCAGTAAATATTATCAATCAGGCGCCATGTAAGTGATAAAACTGACACCGAATGGAAGTGAGTCACAAAAGGGATAATAAGTCGAAATAACTTAACACGAATCGGCATTGATGTTTATTGATTTTTGAGACATTATTTGAAAACTGTCGACTGCCTCCTAGAAATCCCGAGGAAATCATGTGCAGTTCTGAACGCTGCTTTTCACCCAGCATAACTCCAAGCATACTTGCGTATGCATTCTCTATCTGGCTTTCATCTACGGCACTCAAAACTTAAATATTGGCCAAAACTCAGTCAAAGATTTCCCCAATTCAGAGTTGAAAAACTCTTGTGTTCGTGCTGCTTGGCCGGTCATCTTAAAATAACCAGAATGATTTGGATTAATTGCCTGTTGGACTTAGTTAAACAGCTTCTTGTTTGTTGAAGAAAAGATTTCATTTATCAAACATTTCAAGAGGTCACATTTGAGATGTGCCTGTAAACAATTCTTAAAAACAAATTTTTGGAAATCCTTCTGGTAACACATCAATCAGTTAAATCCAGAAATCTCAAGAGGGCACTCCATTAATGGAATTACAGCTTATCGACCATAGATAAATCTAGCGTTCTAACATTTGCTACACATAAATAACTATATGAAAGTGAAACTCGACGGTTGATCTATTCACGATTATAGTGAGAAGAAACAATGGTAGTCCTAGGTGAAGTTCAAGTCGTTATTATTAGACTTATCATGATCTGGTCAGTCTGTTTGTATTCATGAACAACCAATGACGTAAATTCATAAAAATCCAGTACAACTCACAGTTTACATGGTGGCGTGAATCTCTGCCAAGTTTTTCGAAACTAATCTCTAAACTATGGTCTTGTTTTTATTACCGTCTTCTACTGGTATATGTATTTGTATACACCGGTACTTTACCGCTTGTATCGTTGCATTAAGGAACAACTTTATCATTCATTTCTCAATAGGTTTGATCGAACCATTGTCATTAAGCATTCAGTGGTAATCCTTCTTCAAAGCTGAGTGGTTTGTCTAGCCACTTCTAAAGACAACATATTTCATTCTAATGGATTACGTCAAAATTGAGACTTAGAAGACAGTCATAGTAATCCACACCCTTGTTCTGAAAACATGCCAATCAAACAGGAAAACAGCAATGAGCACCCACCAACATAACAATCGAGTGGTTGCCCATCAAACAACAGTGTACTGGATAATCGCTGTAATACGTTTGCGTTGAATTCATTTCACACTGATGATGACTGAAACTTTGTAAGCTGAAACAAAATCTAGATTTTTTCCTTTTTTTCAAAGGTTTACGATCTGAGACTGGTGAAACGCATTATACCCGCATCAGTTCGTCGTTCGGCTGAGCACGTTAGTTTAGTAATCATCGGTGACTAAGAATAGTTTGTTTGTCGCGTACATTCCCACACGATTAGTACGGATTTACTGTGCTTCGTGTCAATTTCAAATAAGTCCGACTTCAGAATCACCGGATAGTAAGAGTTCGTTTTGTTGTGACCGCAAAAGAGGTGTTCAGCCCGATTAGTCGTTTGTTCCTAAACATCCACTGCAAACTAGGTGAAATAAACAACCCAGAACGCATACAGTTTCGCACGGCTGGCGTGTATTCATATCGATCAGTTGGTCTTCTTTAAAACGGCTTTAAGACCTGTTGAAAACAAGCCTACAGAAAGATTGCCGAACATGCTTGGCCTGAACAGCCAAAGTGGTTCTAATAGCTGACATTTGACGAACAATAGGATTTGCTTCATCTGCTTAGTAAGAAGACATGCTGCTTCGAGCTAACGCTTTGTATGACTTCATCAGTCACAGGTGTAAAATAAGGAAATTATAACTACGGAACTTAAAGACGAACAGTGAGTGCTCAATCAACTCTAACCTTAAATGGCCAAAGCCATTGTAATTCAGTGAGTTTCTTGATTAGTTTTACAAGCACATACACGAGAGACATCATGCGATCTACGATGAAGATGCAACAATGACAAATAGATAAAGCTGTCGTTCGTACTGGCTCCTCGTTGTCTATTAAACGCCTGTTACTGAAACAAGTCACCAGGTTGAACCAGTTAGTTTATTCAAAATGCTGACTCGAAGTTAACTGCTACTGAATTGGTCGAAGTGTGCGTTTTATATTTTGCCATTATATATCTGCTGTGTTATCGTTTGCCGGAAGCGTTGAACTAAAATAAGTTTGTTTGTTGATAGTCGCTCTTATATCTCCTCTGGTTATTCTGCTTGCGGCTCACATAACGGTGACATTATTTTTCCATAATCACGAGCAAAAACGTAACTTTCGGTTTTCATTTCACTTAAAATTGTAACTAAAAATTAAATGGAACTCTTTATTCAGCATTGGTAGCAGCACCCTCAACGTTTTTCAAACAATTGTTCTGTTGAATCCACTTCTCATTACCTATTGATTATTTTGCTAAGTTGTTTCTTGGTTAATTTCGGTAAGTATTTAGTTAAAAACCTATTTTAGGCAATATTTTTATTGTATTTTTTTCAGTAAAACCATTCCAACTCTAGTCAGTATGAAGCATTTTCCACATTCGTAATTGAAACGGTGCTGCTAACATGAGCGTCTGAATCAGCGTTATGCGAATTGCCGTTTATGCATCACTGGGTGGAATATTCTAAATCGCCTAGAGCTAAATTTTAGTGAACTGGGGTTGTGTACACAAAAATGGTTTTGGACTAATCCACTGACCCACTTTTTTTGTGATCTCATATTAGTTGATGTGTGCACTTATTCACTGAGCCAGAGTTTCTAGCTATCTGATGTATATAGTCTGAATGTTGCATATCCGAAACTGATGACTGAACGAGCAGGTTACATACTACAACGCACGTCCTGTTACTGAGCTGAATTGGGGTCAAAATTAATCCCACAATTTCATTTATTTTCTAACTAACAATTTATAAAAATCCTTTCATACAAATATAGGACAGATTTTAAGAAACTTCGACATACCAGGTTTTCGCTGAACTCCGAAAGGTGCGGTGACTCCATAGTCTGAAGAGATAAATAAGAAATTAAAGCACAATGATTACATGCTGATACTTTACATAAATACTAGCTAGGAAATACAGAATACACGTAACTTAAAAAATTCATATGTTTGTACGGAGTAGATTTGTTCTTTGAAACAGGATAGCATCATTGCGTCTTTATTATGACCAAAAAGTGAACTGGTAGATTTAGACCTTTCGTATATTTTTGTCTGTGCTGAATCGAGTCAAAATGATTAGCCAAAGTAAAAAGTCGAGAACAGTTGTGTGTTCTGTTCAAGTTGAAATAAGTAGAGCATCGAATTCATTTAACAAGCAAGGAATTGCCAAATGTAATTTAAGAGGTCACTAGAAGAGAGCTTCTAGCTCAGTTAGTGGTATTTAAAGTTCATCGAGTAAGTTTCGAAAATCTAAAAGTAGTATATTCCAAGAGCAAAGTATAACTATCTCAGTAACTGTGGTAAATACATATTACTGGTAAGCAGTTTGTCAGATTTGATAATTTAGAAGAGATCCATTTGCGAAAAATCCGGACTTCAGCTGGATTCGAACCAACTACAGAAACAACATGCCCAAACGCGGCAAGCGCTGTGCCAGCTTAGCTACGAAGCCACGCCGGGAACTCAGAAATTTCACATTTGGACCGAGTTACCTACCCAAACAACTGTCCTATAGAATCCACCAAATGGTCCATGTAACTGACTGCCCAAACAGGATTTCTTGATCAGTTCACGATGGAGTCCACCAACGCCACCGGTGAACATTGACACTGAATTACTGACAAGTAGTTTGGCAGGTTCGATAATTTAGAAGAGATCCATTTGCGAAAAATGCGGAGCTCAGCTGATTTCGAACCAGCGACAGAAACAACATGCCCAAACGCGGTAAGCGCTCTACCAGCTATCGCTGGTTCGAATCCAGCCGAAGTCCGGATTTTTCGCAAATGCATCTTTTCTAGAAATATATATGTCAATGCTCCCAACTGGATGGAGTCTCACCAGCAAACTGAACAAAAATCAGAATAATCTCGGTAGACTGACGCTGTGCAGCCACATTTCCGGTACGGTATTACAATTTGACTAATAAGTCAAGCTCGTTGAAACTCATCGACGTTTCCGAACATATGGTTCCATCAGAAATGCGGTATAGTGCATGACAGCCTCCTGAGATATATCTGAGTTAGTAAGAAACGGCAAAATGGCAAGTATTTCACACGGACTCGATTGACACTTTCTGCTAAATCAAGCCTGGTAAATCAAATGAACGAGAGTTCATATACATTATACACTCAAACTTACTGCGCATACAGGGGAGCTAAGGAATAGGATCCTAGTGCCTGTAAACTGGAACATGTAACTGCATTACATTCCTTAATAGAATCATTTTTAGGCATGAAGTGTATCATTTGTGCAAAATCCTTTCGTTTCAGGGTAATAAAATTTCTCCATTGTATTTTCAGGCTACAATAGTGGTTTATGATTGGTCTACTGGAATTTTGTTTCGAAGCCTTGTCGATTCCGACTGCCCACATTGGTTGCCGCGATAAGGCGATGTCCAAGAGAGTAGTTGAGTTGTAAAAGCCCTCATGTTGTCAAGTCGGGGTATACAATTCGGCCCGGGGGGGACAGAGGTCATGAACCAATAAACGTCGTCAATCCTCCTGTGATCAGTCACGTGGCCCAGTAACTCATGTTTTAGTGTGTCAAAATCAGCCGAGTGACGGACGCAAGTACAGATGCATCATTCCCGACAAGCTGAAACATTATTGAAGCTTTCGAACGAGTCGATGATCGGTGCAGGGTAACTGGTCTGGTGAAAGACCGCGTTTAGGTGGCTCTATGTCGATTGTATCGATTGCAAAGCACAACTCCGCAGAGGACATAGAAGTAAGATTTCGAACGAATCGGAAATCGACGTAATACGGAAAAGGACCTCCACGAACATGACAGTGACTCTAGCACTTTTGAAAATGTGTGCGAAATCAGCAGCCAATGCGTGCAGCCGGAATTACTAGGCCACTAAACCAATCATAAAGCACTATTGTAGCCTGACAATACAATAGAGAAATTTTATTAACCCGAAACGGAAGGCTTTTGCACGGAAGATATATTTTTGTCTAAAAATGAAACCGGTTTGGAAAGAGATATAGATTCAAAGTGGAATCATTAAACAATTTTTTTCGGCTACTCAATTCTTTCCACCAGCGGCTGAAAGCCTTCTACTAGAGGATTTAGACGGCCTTACAGTTGTGAGGTGGACATTTGGTATTGGGGGGTTACTCTGTTGATGTAGTACAGCTCCAATACGAACCTCCACAAACGTTCATTTCGTATTTACATTGTATTCACAAATTGTGAGTCAATGGAACTCGTCACTTTCGTGCGTACTGCTTTAGTTAATCTAGAGCCAAATGGAAAACGGCAGTTAAATCTGATGCACTGAACTGTTCGTTTTCCTTGTATGCAGAAATGAGTCATGAACACTACAGTGTTTGCGTATAAAAACAACGCTACCTTGATTAATCGATTCTGTTTCTGTAGAAGAGTTACGTGCCTGCTAAGCCAAGTTAAAACAATTCAAGATGTCTCAGATATTCGTCACGTTTGTTTATCTACAGGGTGTTGATCAGTGTGCTGACCGCGAGATAGTCTTAACAGTTCACCTTGGAATTTAATTATGGGAATGATGACTAACAATGGCCTTAGCGAGGTCAACATTATTATGCCATTTTCTAATGACATGTATCATAAGTTAGCTTGTTTGTGAAATCCGTAACTAAGTCTACCTATTAAATCATCTGGGTGATATGCATCAGTCTATATTATTGAGCTCAATGTAATCAACGAGGCAGTTCCTTTCAAACGAATATCAAACAATTGAGTCAAAAATGTACTTTCCGATTAAGTTGATAACGTTGATTTGCTTTACGAAATGCAAACAATCGCGCGTGTTCAGCATGGACCGTTTATGCCATGTCATATTTGACGGCCACGTGACCATAATTAACGTTAACATGAATGCCACGGCTCAACAGTTGGTTGAAGTGGCATTTCAGTTACATGAATTTTAGTTAAGCAGAAAAGTTCAAAAACAATTCTGTCAGGAGGGCGAACTCTCTTAAATGTCGATGAGTCAGTTGTTGCATTTTGTTTCAAATAAAATTTTCGTTCAAAAAACAGAAAGTTACTATTAGTTTGTTGTCTCTGACCACCATGAACACTTATCAGCGGCTGACAACTGACTGTAGTCAATTTTTGAATTGATCTAATTGTGAAAAATCAGGGCCTCGTCTGGATTCGAACCAAGGACAGAAACAGCGTGCCTAAACGCGTCAAGCGCTCTACCGGCTTAGATACGAAGTTAGCCAGGAAGCTCGGAAATTTCACTTTTGGACTCGGTTACCCACTCGTCCTATTGTTTCATACGGAATCCACCAAATGATCTCTGAAATTAATTACCCTAACAAGACTTATCGTACTACTTAATTGTGACTATATGTATACTAAACTTTCCTGGTTTTCCAGTCGTGACTTATTATCAGATGTGTATGTACTGTAGAACAAATTATATTGGTACTCTTTAAGGTCAAATTTACAGATAAGCTAATTTGTTTGCTTAAAGTTTACTGTTATGCCATTGCTACAGTATGTCATTGGGGTTCGGAAGGTAAACTGACTTTGTGTTTTGGTCCACGAGTTATTCTCTTATAATTTTGGTGTGTCCGCCTAAGTCTGTTTTCAGCCCAGACAGAATAATTTAACACAGCGCAGTCAATTTTATTGATGAGTTAAGCCAATGTAAACTCACCTATGACTGCTATCAAACTTGTAAGCTAGTAACTATAAAACAGTTATGGAGGTCAGTTTGAAGTATTCTGGAAAATGGAGTGAGCGTTCATTTTGACTTGTTAGCGCTAGAAGCTTACTCACAAACGTCAACACTGTTCGAACCAGATACCCAAAAGTTCGTGAAGTGAAGTTGTTGCATGGCTTTATTGTGGAAAGCACGCAGTTGCCAAGGTGTGATAAGTGGTTTAACATGAGAAAGGGATTGCTTATCAAACAGATTTTACCCACAACAATGATAGTACAACGTTTTATTTCAAAGCGACCCTTTCGATAACAGAGAACCTCATCGAACGCTTACCAAGGCTGGTCAAGATATACTAGAAATGTACCATATTCAAAACTTTCCTAAAACAGACCTCATGCCTTGATCATACAGTGCATACTTCGGAATATGTTGCGTGATAAGTTGATGCCGTTCACTGCTTGACATCATATAAGTATAAAGTACGTAGATAGTT
>LUCH01000010.1:133334-212788 GCA_013368495.1 Paragonimus heterotremus | reverse complement strand
ATCTATAGGAATGCAACAGCTACGGTAAATTGTGGGTAATTTTCAACTTGAAATAACCATCTGTCAACTGGCGCTCGTAGTTTAACCATTTTGTCTTTGCTTAGCATTGTACTGTGCGTGAATGGCATCATTGCGAGAAACTGTAATATATCCCACTTTTAAAAGTGACCAGGTTTTGGTGGATCATGTTTTCCATTTGACAGTAATGTTAAATGGTTTACTTATTCAATTGAGTTGTATACAATGAGAGTGGCTGCTTCAGCAATTGAAACGTCTATCGGAATAGCTTTAAATGGACCTTAGCTAACTGGATCAACACGCCAAAGACTGAAGTTTATTCTGAGCAGCTGTTTGCCCAAAAGCTCCACCATGAATTCTTTATCTGCTGCCTGTTCTGAACAATTTACAACTGTCCTGGTGAGTAACTGTCACAAATAATGCTATTCTTTTTATTTCTTGAGAGTTTGATAACCAGTTAAAGACCGGATTTCTTGATAATTTTGCGTATACCTGGTGAATTTCTACTCACCGGGCCAGATAGAGGTGTCGGGATTGTGATTCTAAATAAATCTGATTATACCGATCGGACATTATCGACATTTTTCGAAGCCAACAAATTTAGGAAGACAGAAAATAAGAAATACAAATCGGGGACATTCAAAAAGCAGGTTGCGAACTTTGTGAAGCGATTAGTGGAGCAAGTCTGTATCACGTAAAATGAGATTCACAAAATGGAAGTAAATAAATTCACCAATCCACGTGTGTACGACCTGTCCAAGCTTTGAAAACGCAATTGTCCATTTGTTCCATAAGTGTTATGAGTAGTACACCATTTAAATCAAAGGTCAAGTGGTTAACAGAAATACTGCAGAAAATGTTAGGTAAGTTATTCTCGTAGAGTCTTCGTAACACTCTAAGGTTCGTTTTATGTCCGAAAGTCATTGTGAACTTCCATAAACAGCATCAGAGAGTTAGGTATACATCAGCCACCTATTCGGAAGAAGTTACGATACTATCGACGAAATTCTGATCTCAAAATTTTTAGTCTACTGTTAACCAGATTCAGAGGACTTCTGAGTTGCGTTTGATGCTTTCCACACACACACGATTAGTTCCGATGGCTATGATCGACGTACCTCGGAAGACGTTGCTCACCATGTTAGCTGCAGGTGCGGTGGCACATATTTTAATTGAATGGTTCGGAATTCGCAAAAGAAAAAGCCGTGGTTTTCCCCCAGCTGGTCCACGAAGGAGTTGAAGGGACGTGGATCGAGATCCCCAAGGTTGAACAGTAGTTTGATATCTTCGACACGTCGATAACGAAATGCCTAGTCGCAGCATGGCGTGCGGTTGATCTCTTCACTTTGTAACCCTGATAAGTTGGCGTTCTCTGAAGCAATGTGTGTCAAACGTGTGACTCAAAACCGACAGTGTATTGGTTGGACAAGCTGCAGCAACCAGTCTCGCTGACATATAATAAAAACTGTGTATCTCAGTCACGTCACGTCAACTTGCAATGTTTCATCGATCAATGCTCTGCTGTAATTCTTTGAATGCAATTGATTCAGTGTTTCTTGTGGTTGGCTGGTAGGAATATGCGAGACGCTTGCATATCATATTGTGTTTCTTTGCAGTCCCACTAATGTGCACGTCAGATTTCCAAGAAATTATCCTGCAGCTGGATTGACTTTACGATTTCGTGATCATTCTGGATTTTCCCTTAAGAAATTCCCACTTCAACAATATTTTTGATTACCCGTAGTTTATGTTGGTATCGAATGATTTTGACAAACTACACGTTTCAACCTCTACGTATGTGTATGGATTATTTTTTCAAATTCCGTGACTTCCGCTGATACGGACTGTTCTTTTGGACACTCCTCATAGTAGGATACGTTCATTCAAATATTACTGGAAATGGTGTTTACAGATTCCTAACCTCGAGCATAAAGGTGATCAACAGTAGGCAATACGTAATCCGTTAGAAGAATTCAATCACGTCTACTCAACTCAATACTCTACAGCCCTTCAAACTTAATCTCTACAATTTCAGCCAAAGTCTCAGTAGCCTGTAACGTTCGGTTACTTTCCCTTTCTGTCGTCTCCCACATTCACATCTCCTCTGTCTTATTTCCGTTCAGAGTTGGATCTTGAATTCGGAATTATTGTGTAAGTCATTGACAAAAAACCCAGTATTAAAAGCTTTTGTACTCAAATCTCGTTCTGAGAATTTCAGACAATACTCTGTCGATAATACACAGTGTTAACCACGTGCTCTTAAAACGTAACCACTCGACCTAACCTTATACCAAGGTCATTTGTGCACCACACAACAAATGAAATCATCGAGTGGAATAATAGGTTAAGAACCGGATTTAGGCGTAAGATACCCAGAAAGACTGATGCTACCGTAGTGTGAAACAACAAGACAAAAATGAAACAAACACAATTAATGCTGCGGTAAGCGTTAAGTGTCGACTTTTTAAACAAGTTCTTTAAAGCCAGTAAACCCAGAATTGAGCTTTAAAACTAGTTTTTGAACAGGACTGACCACGGTGAATGAAACATAACGGATTCTAAACCAATCCAATGATTCTTTAGGAATACTAATCGGAAAGCAAAATACTGCAATATGACTGTTTGTATAGTATACAACTTCATTGTGTTTTGTGGAAGTCTCCTGAGTTTTATCCGTTTGTTCTTTATTTATGTTGTAATACAGAACTTCTACTTCAAATACGCTTGAATGAAATCTTACATCTTTGTATGAGTATTGGTAATTATGGTACACTCCATTAATGATAACATATTTTTCACCTTCTGTATTTTCCAATAACTTCAAGAATTCTTACGAGTTTCTGTACTATTATTGCAGGATGGAAAATAACAAGTTTAATAAGCTTTCTGTGTTTATTCATGAAAATCTGTTTTGCGATTTAATCGAAGTTCTGCTGTGCAGTTAATCGTGCACCTTATTGCTGGTTTACTGGGACAACCAGGGCTCCAAGCCACCCGTTATTTAATAAAAACCTACGGGTCTCTCCGAAGGTTCACAGTCATCTGCAAAGTTGTTTGGTCTTTAGATTAGGGAGCAACCGACAAGTTGTTTTGCAAACTTTCGTGGCGTACAGTGGCACATTGTGAGCTTCTACAAAACAGAGACAAAGTTATCTGCCGCCCTGATTGCTCACTGTATAGTCATTTCGTTAGGCAGAAATTAGAGAGGTTACATCACTCCAAATAATTAATTCTTGCATTGGATTTCCCAAATCTCGTGAACTCAGTGAACAAGAAAGTACTTTCGGATGTGTATTTAATTTCGGGGTGATGGATTACGTAAGCAGTTTGACTTACTTGTCACAAATTTGTACTCAATGTCGTAACCAAGGTCGACATATTCTCCCGAATTGATTATCACATCATCCGGCCTCGGTGAATTGATCTGAGGTGTATCCAAGTGTAATACAACGTCCAGTCGTGGAAACTTTCCCGACATAAACCCTTTTCCAGCAGGGGATTGAGAGGCAACCTCACCGGCACAAATTCTAACAGGATCTGATGGTTGTGGGTCATACTGATGAAAGTGGGGGTCCGTGCTGGTCCGGAAAGCTGCACCGATGGGTTGACTGGAGTCCATCGGTATGGATCGTTCGGTCATGTCAGTGATTTCAGACTTTACGATGTCTGAACTGGACTTGTAGTTAACAAGTTCAACTGATAGGGGTGTTTGGCATCTATAAAATAATAAGTATAAAAAACGATATTTTTCCAAAGATTATTCAACCAATAGACAGCAACCCACTTGAAATGATGTTTAGTCATTTCTATCTGGATAGACCGTTAATAATTAACAGTGACAAATGAGAAAATGCTGACCTCTAGGCAGGCGGTTAATATGAACGCAACCACTTATGGGCAAATTAGTGACCAATGTGCCATAATTTATAAATAGATTTTATCGGTCACAAAAACGTTTGACGTATGGAAGCAAACAGGCCCGTTACCGTTAAAGTTTTAAATAGAAATCATGGGTTTAAACTCCACGTATATGGAAAAATGAACCAGATTGCATCATTTCAAAAATTAGTCGTTAAAATCTGACGTTGTTATTACTTGGAGTATGTTAGATATGGGCCGATAAGTCACACACACAAAGTAACTTCTAAGCAACCGGTATATTCGTCTATTGGCAACGTTTCATTTTAAGCTAAGCGTTTTTAGACCACGCGAAACAGTTGTGAAGTTGTGAGTAGCTGTGTTAGGCCGGACAGCAGCAGCCGAATGAATCTTCAGGCTGGAAATTATGTATCATATACAGAAAAGACGCGGTTGAGTAATGAGTTATGTTTTCTGAGTATATCAGTTCAAGGACCTGCCCAAAACGAGACAAAACTGGGATCAGTACAGCTAGTCATATAGAATTATTGAACAGTCGTGTAGAGTACGGAACTCTTAGGAGTACAACCGTGACCTATTGAACGCTTGACCCGTGTGTCCATCAGCCTGCCCGATGTTCTCACAAATTAGACAAACAAGAACAGTCGTTTCTGTTTAAAACACCCTTGATTTTCGTTGATAGATTGTGTCTACCGTATAACGCTTCACAAACAGTTGTGGGATTCAGAACATAAACTGCTTTCCAGGTCCATTTTACAATGACTACTCAACGCTTATTCGATTTTCTTTTCCACTCGGGCTCTTTTTCGATCTTTCTCGTAAGTCGGCGTGAGCATTCCTTTAATATTTTGTCGAATATTAAAGAGAATTCTTGGAATACGCCTAGATTCAGGAGTAATACACGATTCTTATCTTATGTAGTTGATATATAGCTATGTACCCTCAGACCCGTTCAGGATCCACCAATTTTACTTCTCCCACAATAACTCATCAAAATTACATTTATTTTCTTAAGCATATCAAGTACTCCGTTTTGTACTAAACAAGCTCATTGATCATCTTCCATTAGTTTCAAGGAGTGCGTAAAGATGAAGGACGACAACATAAGGTAGCCAGTCACCGAAAAGTTTGGTTCGGTCAGTCCTTTTCGGAACAAGGTTATCGGTAAAATACATGACCTGCATACGAAGTGATTGATGAATTGTGCTGAAACATGTATAGCCTACATGATACATCTACGAGTATGCATGTGGTTCATCTTATCTAAAGACATTCTCGGGGAAACAGTGGACCGTTTTCAATAACCACAAGTTTTTATGACCTACAAGTAGTCTTCCGTCGCTGACACTTTTTACTATATAAAATAAAAAAAATAAATTCTTTCACTATGATTTGCTAACTCAAACAAAACCGATGAACACCATCACACCTATAAAGATGGTCAATAGTATGTTAACTTTATTGTAGGTATTAATGTGGTAAGAGCAAAGTAAAAATAAGGATGATTTCTATGAGTTCGTTAGAGCACATTGCCATTTATTTGAAGTAAACTGCTTAACGTCTGAATAAGCAAAACTTCTTATTGTTTATCTTGCACTGACTTGATAGGCTTTTAATTTCACATTCTACTACACATGCTTTCATATATCAATGAAAAGGTTTTAACGTGTCTCACAACTAGAGTTTTTAGATATATTGTGGAAATCACCAATCATTTGACCAACAAACGGAGGTTAATGTCCCAGGAATTGGAAAACTTGTCCCAATATGAGTCACACCCATGTGGATTTTCTAACACAGTAAGCAGACTGTCAAACCGCCGACTGTCGTGCGGTCTTTTTGTTTGCCGCCGGCCTTTAAGTTTGACGGGTTCATTTTTGACAAAGACAGATGTTTCACATGTATGGGCATGCATATTTCTTTAACAGTTACATTGTGTAAAAAGGGCACTGGGCTAACTGCGAACAACATACGAATGTGTGGCGTCAGGAGATTTCCGGACAGAACATACACGCTTTTAAAATGATTATCGCCTCACAGGCGTTACACCACAGACAGAACTGATCGACAGCTGAAGATTTGATTTTAATAATCTCACATCTGTTAGTTCCAGTTAATGATTGGTAATAAAATGGCAATTTAAGGAAATAGATAGTAAAAATGTCTACAGGAAGAGAGTGAAGCGTTATTGCCCATCTGTTTAAACAAGATAACGTTGACCTGTATGATAAACGAACCAGCCCAATATTGGGCAACAAATCCCACTTGTTGCATATCAAACTGTCCGGCGTCAAAAACTCTGTACAAATCAGTTTCGGAATATTTCACAAGTGAACATCCAGCATCGTTCTGTTGATGCTCAATTAGAGCGAAACAACAGACTAGTCCTTTGTTATCACGTATGAACAAAAAGATGTACGTACACAACAGACTAATTACGGAAATATCCCTGTGTACTGACCAGAATAAACAGCAAGACATTTTGATTTTTATTGAACATACCGATCTAACAAACTAACTGTTGTTTCGTTATCAGTTAATGGCATGGAATCGGTTACATGTTTTGAAGTTTGAAACGTAAGCAGATCTTGAACTCGAACTGACCGTATGACCCTAAACTTGCGCAAGTTCGTCAAGTATATGTATACATATAGACACTACTCAGGAGAACACGTGTTTGGTTAATGCCACAAACATAAACTAGATTATTGCGTAAATAAACACTGTAATTTGAACATCAAATCTATGTTCAGTTTATTACGCACCGGTTTACACAGTATGTGCAGCAGCAAGCCATTAAAATTGTTCATCGCAGGTGTTTATCACCCATTTCTCCCGAAAGACATCAAAGGTGAGGTATCTAACTCTGTATTGCACGCTTTGTGTTATGACTGCTTTCTGTGCGTTCTTCAAAGTCCCTCCTAAACAACCTCCGATTAGTACAAATAAACTCAAAACACAAAGTGTTCACAAAATAAACTTTGTTGTTACGTCGTGACAACCACTGTAAAGTTGATGTGCCGGCGACACATCATCGTTTTTGAGGCAGGAGGTTGACTTGAGACTTCTGATGACAGTTTTTATGTTATATGAAGGCGGACTAGCAAACGTTGTTGGCGCTCTTGAATGCAGTAGACGTGTTCAGATAGTCAACAACAAGCGTCGCACAGTTACTGACACACTCAATATTCGTTCATATAACTACACTACCAACCCACCCCGTATAAGGTATCAGGGGTAATTTAATCTACAATCAATAAACAATTCCTTCAGTATGCAGGGGCAATTTCTACGATAAAGACATAGACACTTTTTGTTTATGACATAATGACTGTAGGCCACCCTTAAGTTATTTCGACTTTGGCGGATGTAGTGCACAAACAGTCGGTTTACGCTCTGTTGTTAGTTTTACTGTTTCAAATTGATTGTATTAATTTGTTTGTCGTATGTACCTGAAACGAGACAGCGAAACGTGTAATGATGCTTAGCGTTCATAATAACATTGATGTTGCCACTTCGCCAATTCAGTGATTTAATCGTTTATTGACCACTTGATTCCTTCGACGGTTTCTTCCGACTGAAAATAAGAAATTACAGTTCCTTTGACAATACTAGCGAACGAAAGATTGTAGATGATATGTTCTATCACGTAAACCCTATGATTTGCAGGTCAGAGTGGAGTTGAATCGTGAAAACTGTTGTCTAAATTTAGACAGCTGGAATACTTCATCGCACATCTTCAACTTAGACCATCATAGTGTTGCGACACTTGTTTCTATATAAACACACACGTTCATAATGTCTGAGTAGTTCGGACCAGGACATAGTAAATACGGAAATATCATCAAGCCGTGGAAAGGCTGACTTAAACATGTGATTTGTGATTATTCACGATTAATAACAGATTCGTTCCGGATTTATGTAAAATGGCAATTGCATCAATTGCATCCGAAGCTTCTAGTGTAAGATTATTTTAAATCCATTCCGATCGGCCAGGTAGCGTATCCACAAAGGTGCTGAGTGACCATTTTTGTTATCATATCTCATCTAGACTTATTTCATAGGCTAGAACAGTAAATCAGATGTGATTATCTAAATTACGTAAACGGAGTAGTTTATGTGCTGCTTCTGTGACTACAAACGTCTTGACAAAGTGTGGTAGGTTGCTACAAACTGCCTTGAAGTACATTAAAGACTTTTCGGACTTCTCAAGCACTCCGTTGTGCAGGGAACTACTGTTTAAACTACATCATGACAAGATGTAATGCAGGTGGACTTTTAAGTGAATGAATGTTTTTTAAGGATATTATAATCATTAGTTGAAAAATCGGTAGGTAATTTTAGGTTTGAAGCAAGAAACTGCCTGCAAAATTGGTCCCGAATCAAATTTTCACTAGGCAGTGAAGTAGTCTGTTAGTGCAGCTAAGCAATGATCGTCACAGAAGGCTGGACTGTAAAGTGCTTTGGGTACTCATTAAAAAAGAGAATAGGTGTGAGGCGTTCACTAGCTATTGACCCTTACGAGTAGTCTTATTTCTTGAATGGCCAACGTGGTCTTTGTTGAGAACACCTTACGCTGTCAGTATTGATGTCCGACCACTGTTATTCACCACTTACCGGTTTGTAAAACCGTATTGGTGAACATATGTTGCAATAACTGTTAAGGTAACGAATCAGAATCGCAGGAAGTCACTAAGAACAGAATTTCCATTTCCATCTGATTTGCATCCGTTTTGTTATATAAAACGGGTGCTAATTTGCATTGTAATAAATTATGTCATTAGTACCCAAGTTAAGCTCGATAATGTGACAAGACCATAGTTCACCATAAGTGACTTAACTAGTCAAGACAACCAACATGCTCGATTGTCACGGGGTAATTTTTCTATCAAACGATCACAGTGCTATGTATGTTATCGTTAGTCTTTAAGCGAACGAACTCATCCGAAAACTGTAGGTTACGAGATGAACGCTTAGAGATTTTAATTCCAAAGTAGATCTAAGCTGCTGTGTACGTAGATGGCCACAAGTGGATGGCTTGATTTTTAATTAATGCATATGTGGTTCTGCGAGCACAGTGTTCATACTGGATCAACTAATTTTTAACCTTCGTACTGGTATACATGAGATATGTGAATAATGTCATCTATTTACTGATAGTTCGGTAACTGTTACGTTTCCTTAAAGCACTAGCAGTAAGATAATTATGTATATACTACTGTAGTACCCAATGTGGTCCAGTAACTGTCCACAATGTTCTGTCAGTTTAAACATCAACAAGGCGATACACTTTCAAATGATTTTAGTAAAATTAGGAATAATTTCTTTCACGAAAATTGGTCTGAACTAAACGAACTCGCCGTTTTGTCTACTATTCCAACAGAAGCAGTAGCAACAGAAAAACAATCTGGTCATTTCCGGTTAAATGGATAGTCACATATGGACAAAATTTGGACAGTGTCACCCAAGCAAATGGCCACTTTGCATTACTGGGTAACGAAATGCATTATCATAAAGTCTGATTGACGTGGTCCCGATAAAATATTTTTAGTTTCTGACCAAATGGAGCGTTCGAAAAACATTACTGACAGAAGACAAGTGTTCAGAAATAAAGGCAATCCTGTTGATTTCCAGTCGAGTAGTTAAAATGTTACTGGTAAGTAAAGATTACACTTCACATTCGCTTTGAGTAGTAATGAACCGTTTGATTAGTATACTTTAATTTGTGTTTTGCCATCTTAAAGGTTTATCCATACAGTATATGCTGAGTGAACTATCGTCCAAGTGCTAGGAAGCTGGTACGCAAATTGCTAGCTTGTTAGGCTTATAAAACATCACACAACACGATGCCTACTCATTAGCTTGTGTAGCTTACATTTTGGGTCGACGTATCTGGTTATACTTAATGTGAGATAAATGCAGAATTAAACTTTGACAGCTGGAGACAAATGTTCCATACAATGTCTAGGTTACAAACAGCTGTTTTCGGTCATTCTCATCAGGCGATAATACCGTGATACTTTGACATTTAGGTGCCGTTTATTGAACCAAAACCATATAGAACCGATAAAAAAGCTGCGAAATAATCATAACATCATCTTAACAAAGCCAGATGAATGAGCCAGAATGGTTTTGGTAGACAAGACGGATTATGTCAACAAGATGCCTCATATTTTGTTTGACCAATCGCAGTTCAGAAAGATGTAATCGGAGAAAGATAAGACAACCTCAGTTGATAACAGCTTATCCAAGCTATATCATCAGATGAAGCAGACTGACTTGATTGATACAGAGATTTTTGAAAGAACCAGACCGATCTTTACGATTATTCCCCAAAGTCCATAAAGATTCTTCACATAAACAATTCACCTTATAATAGTCTAGCCAGATGGTTAGTTCAACTACTTGAACCTGTCAAAGCAAGAATAACCTCATATAGCCTGAAGGATACATTTAAGCTTGTGAACTCTGTTGACTCGCTGAACATTAAAAATCATCAGATGACTTCCTTAGATGTCAGGTCGCTAGTCACAAACATGCGGTTTAAAGAAACATTACAATACATATGTAACTCCACAGAAGAAAATCAAGTAAAATTTGGTATTCCGGTCGAAAATTTGAAGTACCTGTTGTTTTGCACAAACAACGTCCAATTTTAGTTCAGCGGTTAGTTATATGGACAGAAAGATGGAGTAACTATGGGGTCCCCACTAGATTCGTTGCATGCAGATATATTTAGGCTAAATTGGAATCTAATCAGTTAGGACCCGCAATTTCCAAATTTCCGTTCTATATACTCCATGTAAATGACACAGTCGGTACTGTCAAAAACTCCACTGATGCGCCAGGCCATCCACTGGCATTTGATCGTGGAAACCCTGATATACAATTCACTCTATAAGAAGAGAAAGACGACCGAATGTCTTTCCTTGATGTGTTAGTGCAACGCAAAAATGGACGGTTCCCACCAAAGATCTGCCCACAGGTAAACGACGTAGACGGGGAAGTGCACCAACTCTCTGAGCTTTGTTCCATGAAAACGGAAGTTGGCTGACTGTCTAACCAATAGAAGAAGAAAGATATGCGCGACAAACACCACAGACAACGAATTACAACGAATTCGAGAGATATTGAGCCAGAGCGGATATACAGAAAGATTTATTAAAAAAAGACTATAAACTGCAAAGGTGCTCAGCCAGCAACAGGAACAGTAGCGAAAAGGTCGATTTTTCTCAATTTGAAATTTAAGGGCGATTCAGCTAGTAAACTGACCAGTAGCAAGTAGACGAATTCATTGGTCATTACCTACACTGCTGAGTGATCATCTCGTTTAAGAATCGACCGATGTGGCTGTTACATTTCATGGCTAGTTTTCTCATGTTTTCTTCGTCATTCTGTAGTTACTCACTCACCTGCTGTTGTCAAGCGGATAATGTTGGGAAAACCACTCGGCGGCTATCAGATAGGATCCATGATCACATTTCCAAATGGCTACGGAATGGTATGACGAAACCAATCTCAAGTGCCATCGGATCGCATCTGATCGACTACATCATCAAATCACGTCCGACAGATCGTTCGAAATTATTTACAAATGCCCCACGTTCAGTTCTGAATTGTCAGGGTGAAACTGTTGTCTCTGATACACTCTACAACCCAACCGTAATCTCGAAAGAACTTCGTACAGGCCCTACACCTCCCGTGGTCAACCATGTGTACACTCAGTGGCCCAGTAACACGATCAACACGTTATTACACATCTGACACATGATCCATGTAAACACAGCACATACACACACAAACGAACCCGCCGCCACTCGGGTAGGCAGTCGTCTACAGTTGCCATAACTATTAACGTTTCGTACAACCATATTCCTGTCTTACATAAGGGTCTTGTGAATCCCCTGTAATTGTGTATGCCTGATGAGAGTGACTGAAAACAGCTGTTTACAACCTTGACTTTTGTGAATACCCTGGGTATACTGACAAAACAAAGGTTCCACTCGAGTGAAACTAGGCACTTTAGAAAGGCTAACTACTGCTGGTCCAGTAACAATACGTGTTTCTCAGTTACGTATGCTATATATGTGACTTCATGTTACTGCAGAAGCGGTCATTGTTGATGCACTACTATACGTTTTGGCATGAGATCTAGGAGCAAACTATTTGTTGACTGGTTATTTGGATGTAGCATCCAGAAGGCAGACTACCGGAACATAGACGTAAATGTTACACTTCAACCACATACCATCCATTGATGACCCGTAATCCTAGTGATGCTGAAAGCTTCATTGGATCCGTCTCAACAGTCTCACTTATTAAAGTTCATTGAAGCAATTGATAAAGATATTGAACATACAACTTTGTGTATACCGATAGGTAGTACTAACGTTCAGTTTGCCTTCATAACATGTTTTGACCTCAATCTCTGTTGCTTAACAACAGCGTTCGAAGGCATGTTTGTTTTCGGTGGAAATACAAGAAATGGCCGACTATACTGGCAAGCTAGGGACATTGGATTTCGTTGCCTGCACACAGAGCACTCTCTGCGGACGCGGAATTGTTAAACCAACGTTTCGTTATTGCATAAAAATGTGAACTCTTAATAGAATTTAAAAAAAACAGAAGGAAAGTCAATATGGAGTCGTACAATTAATGATTGACCATTTGGAAAACAAGAAGATGGATGGTGTTCACTGTTTAATGGTTTTCAAATCCCCAACTGTATTGTGGAATATCTCAGCGTTCTTATAACTGGGGCTCCCCCACCCAATTTGAAATAGGTGTAACAATTAGATGGCTGGACTCCCTGCGATTTCAGTGGGTTTAACTGAACGTTTTTTATCCGTGTTAAGCTGAGACAACTGTCGTTCTATATAAGGTAATTAGAAACACCATCGACTTCACATATCTGAATGTAACCCCATCATATATGCTTGCATTACTGTGTACTAATGTCGTTTATTCGCAGTATTAAAATGAATTTTTATATCACCATACATCATGTAGAAACAGTTCAGGGGTTGCGATAAATTTCCAGGTTATCTTTGGTGCTTCTCATCTATCCTACTTATTCATATTGTTGTGTTCGGTGGCTGATGAAAAGGGGATCACTCGACCACAATACGGTCAAAACAGTACGATGAATTACTGGTGCTATACAACAGGCTGCATTGACAAACATCCGAAATTCGTTGAGAACACCACTTGAAGGCTTCTTGGGTATGTTCGCGAAGACAGGGTTACACATCATGCGCGAGTTATACTGTTCATGTTGATTCTGAATATAAATCTGGCTATCTCGGCGAACAAACGGTAAGCCGCTAATGCGATAGGCTCTGTCTTCAGCCATGTAAGAATAGTATACAACAGAGATCTTTGTAAAAATAAAATGATAGTCAGCATTTATACTGAGGCATTTGGGTTAGGAAATACAATATCACCAGCAGCCTCAGGGTGGAAGTTGCAGTGAACAAGTTCATTGATGTCAACTTTTGTCATGACGTATATAACCACACCATGAGAAAATCTTTTACGGCAATATCTGCATCACTAAAATGAAGCCACCTTTTTCATAACAAACAACAGGTGTTGCTTTATAGCCGTTGGCTTGATTTGTATTAATAGTTTAAATATGAGCGAACTGTGTAGAAAAATAGGCCACATTCGTTCGTGATGGTGTCGTTACATTGACCCAACACTGGCATATTGTTTTGCTTAGACATACTGAACAAGCCTGAAGTGCCCAGTCAGATTTGCATTACGGAGTCACGTTGCTAAAGCTCTCACCGGGAAATGATTGTTACGGTGAGTCACATTTAACTACTACCATTTCATTTCTCGCTTGTTCTGTTAACGGCAACTCAAAAGGGGATGAAATGACTACTTACACAAAGGCAAAAGTTTAGCGTGTACGGAGTTCAACAAACCAAAAGGTGCCAATCTGTGGAACACCTGAACTTTATCTGTGTCCTAAAAGTCAGCTGGAATCGAATGCACAGATATGACAACTGTTCTACTCGCTGAACTCCAAATCCCAAACCTGGAACCCCAAATATCACGGTTAACCTGAGGAACCCGTCCAACTCAATGCCAAATGACAGTCTCTTTATATAAATATCATTCAAACAACAAATCAGTCTACTGGTCAATGAGGAAATATGTTCAGTGATAGTCATCGTTAACAGTTGTGAAGTTGTGCTTTTCTGTCATATGATTCCTGTGAATCATTGGATAAGACCAATGCAAGTTGTTACACAGTAGAAGACCGATATATCTGAATTTTGAAAAATTGTTTACGAATACACGTTAGCGTACGATAGTTGTTTGAATCTAATCAAACGACTGATCGCCTTTAAATATAATTTAGTAGATGCGCAATAAATTGTCAGTAATAACACTGTGCTCGGGACTAGATGTCCTAATGTATTGATAACTAATGAAAACAACTGTTTTTACGACAGCTGTTATTATCATCTTTAATCATAGAGGTTGTCTGAGATGAGATCTGTTAAGAATGCCCCAAACTAGCGTTCGCCGTTATTCTCTGTTTTGCCTGGTTAAACCATAAAGCTTCGTTTCAAATTTTTGAGTCGATAAAGTGGAAACAGAACTCGTACAGTCCAAATGCCGTAGCTGATATCCAATACATCTAGGATTTTGGATGAAGAGAAAAGTTTAGCAGGGTAGTTTTGCAAAACACTGGTTTGTGTTCTCAATTACAACTACTTTGGCGTGCTGATTTTTCTTGTCGATTTGATGCCAAAACGCATAAATGATTTTTAATTTTATTGTGATCGAATGGTAAATGGAATTATTAACTACTCCATACCACGATTATCTGTTTGTTGACTGTAGTGACTGCAAGTGAATATATTTGTTCAAATTCTAAATTAAGCTGTCAATCCCCCAGGGTGCTTTGAGGACTCAGGTAGCCAATGGGGAAAAACGTACTGGTAGGACTTAGATAAAAAACACCTCCAAAAGAGGCCCAGATAACTGGGTTTGGTGATGATGGTGGCTTAGTCGTTACACTCACTTCAGCAAACAGGTGTTTTACGCTGGGGTTTCTTATGAAACGTTTGAATTTAATTAAGGTTAGTTAACTTTTCCGTGAGTACAGTGACAAATTCGCGCACAGAAAGCCAATAGGTGGTATATTGAAAAAGGTTGGAAACCAATGGTCTAGACTGGACACTCTCACCTCAAAATTCGTAGTGGCGAAGCAGAAGAAACCAAGGGAGTTGCTTGTGCCGAACCATCAAATTGTAATTCCTGGTCATGTTGAATGGAACTGAATGTCTTCATCGTGGGGGGATCTTTCAAACTCGTATGAGACTGTACGGATGCATATTTCCTTTGCAGTTTGAGCTGGATACGTTGACCTGGATCACCTTGTAACTCCCAACGACAACTTAGTTTGGACTGATTTTCCATCTTAGCTGCATCCTTGGGCAGTATATCCATATACCGCGGTAAGGGAATCCTACCAAACAATTCTCGCCCGTTACTGGTTATTGTGAAGTGGCAAACACCTGAAAGTTCAAAACGTGGAATGTACTGATGAATGTCTATTGAATCTGTGAGCAGATCACAAGTTGAGTACAGTTTGTCATTGATTATCAACGGGGCGAAATTATACATTACTTTGAAAATCCTTCGATCACCAACTGTACCGCTTTAAAGGGAAAGTGTATTGAAATTTATGAGCCAAACTGATACACAATCACGTTCATTACACTGGTTATGGTGTAGTTGGAACGAATGGAAATCAACCGAACAGACGACAGTGAACCAGGCAGTCTGGTTTAGTATTCAATCAAGCCCAAGTGAGTAAATTACATTATCGTCTGGGATTGGAAAACAGTGGTTTGTTTCTCCTGTGCTCATTAAACTTGGCAACCGATGCAAGTGAAGTTGATCTGTCCAGTTTTGTGTAACTTTGCCTCTCGACTCAGGTTTCTGAATTTTCGACGTTCAGGTTCACTATGATCTGTGAAATAATCTTTAGAACGTAGTCAGAACTCTCTAATTAATTAAATCAGGACCCCGTTATGAAATTTGCATACTATGCATTCTCAGCCTTCACAAAATCTTCTATTCGTATCCTCTCTGGATGCTTCCGAAATCTCATCCTATTTCTCGCCTCCTCCAGTCTCGACTTGTCATGCAGTTCAGTAGATGAAAACATGAACAGTTCCTACACTTTGATTCATTTGCCTTTTTCTATTATTTGCCAAGTGACAAACGATTTTTATAAAACATAACAGAAAGTAGAAATAATGAGGCAATATCCACCTATCTTTTACTTATTTGACATCTTTGATACAGGGCTAATTACTTTTCCTTGAAAACGGTTCAAGTGTAATCCACATTAGCTCAAATGTAGTAATTCACTTCCGCTTTCTTTTTGATGAAAAATGTATGTCATTAATGAGAAAATTAGCATCCCGAAACATTATCTGAAAGGCCTGAAAATCCCAGATTCTGATACTATGACCAAACAGATTATGAGCTTGATTGTGCTTCTTCAGTTCAAAAAGATTCTTTACCACTCTGGTTATTTTAATATTTAAACTCTCTTCCACATTTGGCTACACTAAGTTGTGAATTTAACAGTGATATTGCCGCCGTAAATATTAACTGAAAAATAAATGTTTACTATTGATAAGTGATGGAAGAATATTAGTTGATGTGAACTGAACATTATTCACAAATGGTCACCGCTGTCTCGTTCAGAATTTTTGTCAACCTGATTCGAAAATGAGAGCTACGCTTGAATTTCGTTTATATCAGGAGATTAATTGCAGTCGTGCTTTCACAAGACAGCCATGATCACCGGTGTGTCACCAATTTCTCGTTAGGCACGACTGATTCATTATATGTAAACGCTAAGCCACATTCACTTTTGAGTATTGCTTTGAATGTCCAATCGATCACGGAGGAGACACAATAACTGTCTTGTTGGCTGCATTCGATGACCCGGAGGACTAAGATTATTGAGTCAGATCGAAACTATCGATTTCACCAAATCTGTTTCTTAGTGCGTTAGATTGTTAACAACTAGACGGAGATTTTTCTAAAGTATACTAATCATCACTTAGATGATGACAGCTTTCTAAGTGAACTAGAATTTCCAGTCAATCTTTTCTGAAAAGATGCACTATATTCAGGCTGCGCTACTTTCTGGGGCCTCTTCACTAATACCCATCTCGCTGGTGGCCTCTGGTCCTAAACAAAGTTTACAGTTGCTCACCTCGGTAAGTGCCACACTTCAAGGTCATTACGCATCAAGATTTTAAAACAATTTGATGACGGTAGTAGGGGTTAACTCATTTGTGAATTGGTTTTATCATGCTTTTCAACCTCAGTAATGGCCTTTTGTCAACGAATTTGTTAACACTGTTTTCCATAGTTATATTTAAACTTAAACCTTCTAAAGAATTTATAATGGCCTGGATGTTACACAGGCGCACGTGACTGGGGGTTGGCAACAGTCATAAAATCAGATGCTTTTTTAAGGTTCATTCCGTTAGTGGAAGCATATCACTGATAACATCATAATTAGGGGACCGTCTGAGTCAGTGATTTTATATTTAATCAGTTTATCGCCTTTCGAGACCCAATGTCAATTATTCCACTCAGTCTGTCTTTATCATCTCCTCATCCACAACTACCGTATACTCCAAGTGAAACTGACATTGAAAATAGAGGCAACCTGATTTGTTGCACATTTTTTGTTGTTGTTCTTGACATCCTCATTGCTTATACTAAGTTTGACATGATATCGACAACTAACACGTAGGATGTATAGTTGCAGCTTACCGCGGATACATACCAGATTAGTGACATGAACCACGAAACCGGTTGCTTCTACCCAACTCATGTCAGTTGGTGAGTAAACACTAATTTGTTAATGAAAACATGGGTAGTAAAATAAGTCCAAAACGCTGAATTGTTCTGTGTCGTTGTAGCTTGCCATCCATAGCAACTGTCCCGTACACCAATCAAAACCATTACACAGAATAAAACAATTTGTTTCTGATAAACAGTTGAACTGCATGTACTGTAATATCTTTCCTAATTTTGTCTACGATTTACTTAGCCAAAAATAATTGCCAGGACTTTTTTGTGTTAAGGTGGGGGTGTTATTCGGTTTTCAAATATTTATTCGTACTCCACGAAACTAACAAGTTATTTGGGTTCGTTGTTACTTATGGCCGGCTGTACATTAAACAAGTCCATGAACCTATTTGTATGTCACTTTACATATCTCAGAACTTCAGTATACACAGGTGTATTTTCCTTCCCCATGTCAAATGACATCCAAATATAGTGCGTTTCAAAATCTCACTACATTTAGTCGGAGATTGATATATTAAAACAAACAACGGCCGTAATCTAACGAACAGTAAAGTGTAACGGTCAATGAAATTCACCATGAAATGTCCTGTTTCTTAATTTATTGGGTGAAAACATGACTAATCTTTATGCAAATGTCTGTTAGAAAATAGTCTTGAAATGACTATGATAAGTAATACCACCTTCCGGAGCAGACTGTTGTCATCTACTCCCCTGGTTCTGATTCAACATTTCAAAGAATTGTTTGGCGTCTTATATGCCTTAACGTAAACCAAAACCACCGCATTACTAAGCTATTACCATTGCTACAGTTTCGCCTTTGTAGGAAGGTCGGGCGAATACACTTCTGGTATTTTATGTCGAGTGCAGGAAAGGTAAAATTAGGTTGATCAGTTGTACACACATTTTCATCAAAAAGACATAAGATACTCATCGAGATGTCACTTTGTAGGAAGCCGACACTCGACTGTATGTGACAGAATCTGTAACAATAATAACACAGTAACTCTAATGAACTGACATTTTTCATATAACCCGGTGTAAACAGTTTGGAAACTCGCTTCGTTAAACATGTGGTTCAAACCACTACTGATCTTTCACCTCCAGTGATATTGTGAAACATATCGGCACCATCTATATGCAACATGTCCTTTGTACGGTTCTGGTGGAGATGTTCAACTTATTTCGAAGCACTGCTCAATAATAGACTCCAGTAAAGAGGTTACAGTTTTCTCACTAGAATAATCTAAAAGGAGGCTCCCGGATAGTCATATGTGGGAAAAAATTGAGAATAAACCTTGCACAATGGAAAGTTTTGATGACTTTCCATCTGTTTAGGTTCGCAAGATAGACGAGCCCCGTTTGAACTTGTAAAACCATGTAGCTGATAAAGACCGATTTTGAAAAAGCGCTTCCGATTGACGCCCAGATGCATGTTTATCCACTGCAAAGATATCGACCAGTCCTTGTGTCGCCAAGATCTTGAGGTTTGTGGACTTTGTGTCATGTTTACTCTGGCCATAGACCGGCAAATCGTTTGATCAATAAGTTTTGTGTTGGTGTATTTCCAATTTTTCTCGGTAGCAGCCGGACAGATATTAACTTCATCACGTTATATTTTGCGGACTAAGAAATCGCTACTGTTTGTATTGCCAAGAGAAACATATACAAAATAGTGGCCGTTTTTATAATTTGTCTTCTGGGTACATACTATTCAAACGTATTTATGATTTTTATATCATGAACGGGCATGTGTTTACCAACCATCCACCACGAATATGGAGGACGTGTTCCCTGATTGTTCTGCACACGCGCATTTCATATTTGCTTATTGTCATTACGCGACACACTACTAGTTGATATTATTCTGAATTTAGTAGATGCCAGTTTAATGACTTGAAAAAAAATCACTCTTCACTAATAGCCCGAGGAGTAGTCAGCCAAGAGAAATATATCTGAAGTCATTAATTTGGATGAGTTTCATTGTTAGTTGATATTAAAAAGTTCGCGGACGTTTGCTGTTTTCCGTAATGACGATGTGATATCTTGTGTAAAAAAAATACATAATACACCGGCGATGACTATACGGAACTAAGGGGACCCAATGGAAGTTTGTCGCTCTCCTTCTGGGTGGTCAGATGTATTTGTTCTTGTTAGTTCAACATGTTTTCACACGCATTCAATGTACTATTGTGATTGTGGAGAGTCACAAGTTTGTCATGTTATTGCTTCTTACAACTTTCTAGGCACCATCTTTCCTGCAATAGCAAAATGCTACTTTTGACGAGACCCAGCGGGTGTTAATGAATTGTTGTCAACTGTGGTGATTACATGGTTAACAACTGACAAGTTAATTGCATCTTCAGTAGGATACTTTTCTTTAGGAAAGTTATAATCACACGTGATTTAGTTTTTTTGGACTTTGCAGTCCAGAGAAGTGAATTTCTGTGATTGTGAATAAACCTGAAAATTATGTTAACTGAATTTTTGTTTTATGAAAGTCTTGGAAGCCTGTTTGGTTGTTGTGCAGGTATCTTAATTTCATTACCTGTTCTCTACACCTTAGTATCCCACTTCACTACAGTTAGCAATTCTTTTCTAAAATAATTTGTGTAAGGCACCTGTTTCAGCTCGCTCACAAAACACGCGTATATCTTAATGTCTAATTTCTTGCTGACACTTGATCAAACAGGCTCACTATTTCTAAGTCATGACACAACTTTAGATCACGGTACATGTTGTGGGTAGCTTCTCACGGGTCGAAGGTATAATTGTTCTGCCACCGTAGCCCACCTATTCTACTCGATTTGCAGCGAGTCGTACACAATGTTAATAACGTATCTCAAAATGAAGTAATAGCCTGTCAGGTGGAGGTTTCATTCCAGTCGTCAACATACCTTGAATTAGTGTGTGTGTGTGTGTGGACATACTTTAGCTCACCGTGAAGTTGAAAGTAGACCAGATATTAACATTTTCAACATGAATTGCTCTGCTTAAGAATACCACATTGGCCTCATCGACTGAATTAGTATCCACATTCCAAGAATTCCTACAGAATTTCTAACCTCAGCAATGGAGTGTCTTCTATAAGAAGTCTGCATTATGTATCTGCCCGTTTTGGCGAACTGGAAATGACCAGCTAGTTTTAGGGACCACAACCCTATTCAAAATACGACGCCTGTTTTATGTCCACTTTATGCTTTTGGGCTACGGTAAAAAACAAACCCATTCTTCAAAAAATGATCGAAGCGTTATCAGGATCATCGTCGTACCCAGTTTGACCCTGTAACTTCCTGTTACTCAGAAGTAAGCAAACGTGATCTCCAATATGGTCCACTCTACGCTCTCAAAGTTAAACTTGTTCGCTTCTCAACGAAACTATTATGAGCATTGCCAGTGCACTGAGTGCACCGGATTACAGGGCGAACTGTTGTCAGAATATCTACTAATACTTAATGATGTCAAGAATCATTGATCTACTGTGATCAGTTTCATCTCCACCGAACTCATTTAGTATATGTCGTCATTTCAGCAAGATTCACGCTGATGATAATATTTGTTTCAAATACCAAAGTTCTTGTTTGTGAAACAGAGAATTCTGTATGAGTCCGGTTTATCTTGGTCAGTCGTTTTGTGGCTTGATAACAGTGTTGACCTAAATAAAGATAGTCAATTTCGGATCGCAGGTTTGCATTGGTCGTAGAGTCACAATGGCTTTATCGACCAATGAGGTTTTTCCTTACAATGCTCAAGCAGTGCGACAGCACTTCACCACCGGTCGCAGCACTGCTCTTAAAAGTATTCTATGATAAGCATTGGAACTTACCTCATGGGATCAGCCTGATATATTTGTGGTATCATACTGGAGCTCACTAAATAATGGGTTTGACTGTTACAGTTCTGACTTAGGTAACCGCTTGACTCATGTTCAGCAGAAAGAGTGATAATCATGCGGTAACAAACCTGAGTGGAACGGGCGGGTAAAAGTTCCTAATCAAGAATTTCGGTTAACGGGATTCCGACGAAATTCACTTGTCAGAAAACTCGTACCAGACCATTCATCTCAGGATTTCAATTGTTTACTTTACTTGCAAACTTTGAATTCCATATAAGACAATGTATATAATGTACGAGACCTGCAAACTGTAGGAAAGAGGTAAATTAAAATATCTACCTTCTCTCTTTCATTTTAGGATGTCTTAATATCACTTTCGCGTGTTTCATTGCCAAGTCATTATGTTCCACTTACTTGTTTACTCTCTGCAGGACCATATCCTCTTAATCTGTGAGAGCCGATCAATTCCAACGATTTTCATCCTACCCATATGCATATTAGCCATACGACCTGTTTGCCTTTAAAACCCAGCTAACCAATCTGGATCATTTCAAACTGACATCGAGAAAATGATAGCTGGTGACACCGTAAAATGGAGAAAATGCAGAAACGTACCTAAATAGTACATTTTGTTTGGTACTACCTATAAAATTTACATGCGTACATGTATAGTCACGTTCTGTCCGAATTAACGAACCCTTTTGTTCACATGCAAAATAAGAGGAACTGTCAGTAATATTCAGTTATGTGCATACCATCCGTCTGTTTTATGAGCAGCTGTGTATTTGTATCAAAGTGGAGATCCGCAAACGCAATTCCACTTCTGGCATCTAACCAACGTACCCAGTTTTTGGGATAGACGGAGCAACATTGCCTTCCAGATTCCATGGAACGCTTTTTAACGAGCTCTCTGTCGAATGTATCCAGTTGACATTTACCGAACACAACAGTAATGTCAATGGCACCACTAAATATTAGTGCGTTTCGAAAACAGACATAACACCATAAAGACCAAAATAAATCATGAAACCTGCCAAAAATGACAACCGTTTGAAATACGCTGAAAACGTGGTTAAAAGGTTGGTAGACTTGTTAATTCTAAAATGGTATAAGTGTGAACAGTACGGAATTTAACCGGATTCGAACCAACGATAGTGATCACGTGAACTTAGATAGCATGCGACCAACAGATTGGACTAATAGTTTGTCAGTGTCTTTGAACGGGCCGTATTAAAATTCATGTTATCAAACCATCCAGCCAAATGTTCGGGGTCTACGGAATGATTAAAAAATCAATATACAAGAGGGTTTACTTCAAGCAACTAATAATGACATTCGCTTTTCAAAAAATTGGACTGGTCTCTAAACATGAATGTGTAATGGCATATCTGACTATTCGGACTAGCCTTGTACAGTTTAGAGGACTCCTAAACTTACACAGTTCTTCGTTACATTCGAGTTAGACTCTCCTTTAAATTTAGCTTTTGCACTGGACATATTCTACCGTTGACTTTTCTAATAGAGGAACAAGGTATGAGAACAAACTCTGACGAATACCTGCGTGAGAAATTTTCGTCATGAACAGTAGCCAACGAATCCAAATTGTAATAAACATGATTAAGCAATCATTCTTGTTATTTGAAATTTCTGGTCTTTTCACTATCGGACCGGAATAGGCATGAAACCAAATAGCTTGATTGTCACCGGCCATAATGTTAATTGTTCGTGTATTTCAAAAACAGCGCAAAAACAGTTGAAAATTTATAACAAATAACTAACCCAGTACTTCCGAAATAATGGCGAATGTTATGACCAAACGAAAAAACTGGCAGATAAAATATACTGAGTAAAAGATATTTTTACCTGTGGTATGTTTGGAAAACACTTTTTTAAATACGAAATTTTCAAAACGCTAGATTCACTAGGAAAACCGATAACGCATCTTGACTCTCGAAAGTGTACGGCAGCTTAATCAATGGTGTAGAAATAGGTTCATGTTAGATTTCTCTTTTGTATTCAGCCCATTGTGGTACATCACTGTACATCAATGCGGGTGATCAAGACTAATCAAATGGGAAGTGAAAAACCTCTCTCTGCCTCCTCATTTCGGATCATTTAGCAGATAAGATAGCAAGTTCTGTTCTCGTTCAACGAGAAGGATGTTTCTAGAGTTACATGTTTTCAATTAATTCACTGGGTTAGCAGCATTAACAACCTCGTCAGAACCACATCAAGGTCAGACCTAACCACTTCACCACCATGAGGAGCAGAGCTAACTACAGTTAGAATGTAAAAAGACAAAAATGTGCGTAACGTTTTCTCTAAAACTTTCAAGTCTAAGCTCGTATAATTTTCATTAAGATACCTACACCCTGTAGACAAAAAAAACGAGTTAGATTGTATCTGCGACGCAACTGTCTAACGGATGTTAATGCACAGTTACATTACCACTCTGTATGGACCCATCCTATAGAAAGTCTAGCTCAGCTTGCAAAGTGTCAGGGGTGCAGATCTTTAACGCCCTACCTGTCAGACATCTTATGAGGTTTCGTTTTTGACTTAGCGGAACGAAACTGTCAAAGTGAATGTCTTGGCCATTCTAAACTTGTTTTCTTACACATTTCGTTGGAATGAACCATCTTCCCGTCTTACTATGTTAACATCCAAGACTTTCTACGAGAAGTGTCCATGCAGAATGGCCACCCAATGCGTTTCATTCAGAAGACGATGCAGGCGTTATAGTTGAAACTCAAGTCACCTTCTGTGAATAAGAAACTTACGTTTAATGGTCTTCCTTTCAAGGATGGTCCCATGGACGAAGTTGTATCAAGAAAGCTTAAAAAGTCAGTGGAAGCAACCTACATTGCCGTTCAATTGCGCGTGGGTTTCCGTTCAACACCTGTTATCATGTAACAACTAAAAGACAAACTTCCATGTTCTCCAACCAGCTGTTGTGTGTACTCATTTGTTTGCTCGTGTCGAGCAACATACATTAATCGTACTACAAGACAGTTATCTGACAGAGTGCGTGAACGTCATCCTGCTTGGTTGAATAGTGGTGTGGTTAAAACGATTACAAGTGCGACTGTTGCTCATTTGACTGACTCTAATCATTCCCTCAGTAAGAAAGACGCTTTTCAGATTGTTTACCGAGTGCCAAGGAATCGATCAAAGATGGTGAGATTTCGAACGTTGACCGTTGCCGAGGCCATTTGTATCCGATTACGCAACCGTGACCTCTGCGCTCCGAAGAAGTTCGTACGGACACTTAATCTACCCTGGCCCACAATCAATCAAGCCCACTAATTGGAGCAGTGATTGCGTAACTGATGACAAACACGCTGTCCATAATTTCTATTGACCGTTTTTTTAACTCACCCCAGTTATTGTTTTCACATTTATTATGCTGTAATTAGCCTGATGATCAAACAGAAAACAAGTCTTGTTCGTTACTTCGTCGTTCTCATGATTTCATTGGGTATTTTCGAACTCATTATTCTCGTCAGTCGATTATATACAACATTTGGAAAACCGCCTCTCATGTCAACTACCAGTTCACCTGTAGCTGCGGTGATTTATTCATTTCAGGACGGGAACTTACGACATAGGAATGTGGGAAACATCTCCGAATGGTTACTACAAACAATGGCTCAACGCGAGGCTGCATACCAACACCCGGACAGAAATTCGGCGTCTCTGATCCCGAAACCCTCAATCGCAACAGATCATTCAGTTGACTCCACCACTGTGTTCATGGTCCTCTTACGCAATCGTAATCATAAGTTGTTGGCGGTCTCCGAGGTGTTGTCAGTCAAGCGTCATGCACTCGTTCTCTGTTGGCAAAAGGTGTTGACACTGTTTATCCAACCCTGATTGCACCCGAATGACATTCGTCCATTTTACTGTTTTGCCCACATACGCTAAAGTCATACAACCGAGTGTTTTGTGTGAACAAATGATGAGAATAAACGACGTTTGCGTCTCACAGTGTATTCCTTTTTGTCACCTTGATGAACTCTCCCGTGTAACAGAGATTAGCTAGTATGTTTCATGTGGTAACGAAATACAGAAAGCTTGCAAGTATGTGCATCATTTTTAACTGATGTCCCTTGCGTTTGTCTCGCTGTGAAGCACTTATTTATGGCAAACTTATGTTATTATATGTGTTAATGTCTCAAACTATTCGATAGTTGACATCGCAAAACTTGTTTAAGTGGGTTTATGACTTCGGTGATAATACAATATACCTTACTATGGTTTGTGAGACTCTCAAAAAATCGGCAATCCTGTGTCTTGAAATAGACCGAAGGCCTTGTTAGGAGTTTCTTTTTGGAGCACCTGTGCAGAGAATCAATCGCTTCCCCTTACCCTACTATAGATGAACATATTTGATATCGAGATTCCAAGTGTGTTTTATTTGATAACATTTTTCATTTCAGATAGAAATACTCCATCAAAAACGAGTCACATCGCTCATTAATTCTATAAAGGTCGACAGTAAATGAACGCTTGAGAATAAGCATTTCAGCCAAAACTGCCACCTTCGAAAGAAGGAAATGGACAATCCTAACGAAAGTTGATTGTCAAATTCAGATGAAAATCAACAAAGGATTACAACACAACCTACAGGAACATCTTCGTACAGCATAGTCATCATCTATCTATAGAGCACTAAACAACACATAAACAGATTTCCTGGCAGCCGATCAATCAAGAACATTTGCGCGATATTCCTGCTGGACGATGGTAAAGCTCTAAAGTGTGAACCACACTCAAACAGCTGAACACCACAAGCTTTACACCAGTTTTAGCTCAGATAGCACGATACTTCAAATGAAACTTGCTATGTGAAATACACTTCTTCAGTTAGCATTGCGTGTATCTGTTCGATTCATCCAACAATTAAATACAACTGGTAAATGTTCACATTTCTGCTTACCGTTCTGTGTGCTTTTCATTTTGTTAGGTAGTCCAACTATAGATCCATTCGTATGCGTCACAAATGATGCCGGTTGCTCATGATTAAGCTCAGGGCCGATTGGATTTCGTAAAGGATAGATCGATTCATAGTTGTAGGAGAGAAGAAATCCTCTTTCGTTGCCTGAGGTGTACGCATCTGTGATGAATATCAGTGTTAGGAGATGGAGGGGGACTCGTAAATCCCGTGGTACAGAATATTCCCCACTCTGGTTGTTGTTCAGTTGTTTACCACACAGTACTTTATTCGGGTGTTTGGCGTCCAAATGCGAACCGTGGTAGATTTCGATACGGTCACCTCCTCCCTGAGTGCAGCTTGGTATATTAATGAAAGGAATCAGTAAAACATGACATATTCTTAAGTACAATTAAATATTCAACGAGATGTGAGTAATAAAACGTATAACTGACTGAGACAGTTACCGAAATCGTGTTTCCATTCACAGTGTTTTTGTCTTTGAGCACCTCTGTAACACGTGTAAACTTTTAGTCAAAGTGGAAAATCACCCAAATGTGTTACGCACGAGTTCCGTGGAAGAAACAAGCAGACTTGAAAGGCATTTTAGTGAAACTCGTCAAGATGCTGAAGGGATCTGGTTAACTTTCACTCGTAATTAGTGACGCATAAGTCTACAAATCGACAAGGTATGCGTGGACAATAGAATGCTCAAATTTATTTAGTCGTCCTAATTATGTCCCTAATATTAGTACGCACAACAACGCGAAATTAATTCAAGACATGCTGCTCTCTTTGAATTCTCACTTCCAAAATGACAGATTGTGTTGGTCAATTCCATTCGCTCATAAATAGTCGTACATGCTTGGGTGAGAAAAGAAGTTCCAATAGTTCAGATAGTACACTACTTGTGGATAAGCTCTTAATTACCACTGAACAGCTGAAAGGTATTCACTTAGAAATGATGTGTCAGATTTTAATTTACACAAACCAACTTCGTCAAGCCAAGATACTAGCGAACCTGTCAAATTCTTAAATCACACAGTGTACTGGACAGTTGCTCCACCAGCTAAGTTACCTACAGTTTAAACCGAACAGAGCAATTCCGGTGGTAAATAAATATTCCACTTGACCAGACAACTACAGAAAAAACCGAACTTGTAAAGCTGAATGTGTAGTTGTCAAGTACCTGTTGGGATCGATAGTCTTTGGGCCACTGGGTATAGTGAGAAGTTGGGTCAGTTTTGTTCTAACATTTGGACATTAAGACTTCAAATGCACATGAGTGGGTTGTACAGTTACTCAGCGATGGGTCCACCAGTGGTTAGAATTCGATATATTGATGATCTTTAGGCGGTAGACTGAACAAAATGAAAAGGTCATACCTACTAAAATTCTTCACATTTGTTGGCGTAGCTTTATTAATTTGAACATTTCGGCCATCGGATCAGGCTGTCTAGCGAATAATAATATCTTCAGGAGAGCCTCTGGACATGCGATTAATGAAAAAAAAAACCAACGAAACGTTTCAGACGCTAGCACTTTATCCCCCAGGAACCAGCATAGTGATGCAGAGGGGCTGGAAACAATCCGTGGTTTGTCCGTAAAAGCTGTGAGGTTGAAATTCGGGGATTTAGATTTTTTCAGTTTGAACGTCATCCATGATTGATGGGAGCCTACGTAGTTAGTTAAGCCCATCGTTTGCGTACTTCGACAGAAAGCATTGCAATCAGGTTTTGCTTGTTTCAGAGCTTATCGCTAGTGTACATCCTCATCCAAATCAGAATTTGCACTCGTCCTCATGCTTGTAAGACCATCTTATGAACCGCAAGGCCAACAACTTCTCAAAATAAACATGACTGACCGGTAATTTCTAAACAGACAACCAAAACCTTGTAGGACTAGTGTTCGGCTGCCTGATCATTTCGAAGGAAGAGAAAACAGAGACGTTCTGTTTACTTCCATCGAAAACCTCGTGAGAAGGGACGTCTCAATTAAGTTGAATTGATTAGTTCAACTGAACCAGCTGAACAGCGTTTAATCCCTGAGCCGTCAGTAAACACTCAAACCATTCGTTCTTGTTGTCTTCAATTGTGCGTTAAATATAATCCAATATAATTGTTATGAACATCATAAAACTTTCCAAATGAAGGAACGACTGTGTTTGGCTAATACAGGAGATACACTTCGTACTCTGTATATTTCCTTAAAAATGAGCCATACCACGATAGTCTTGTGGGCATCTGTATACATTTGTATATCCAGTAACTCACTCATTTGGAAGGCGGTCATCCAATCGAAAATCGAGGAATCGTAATTTCAACTGTGTTTCAGGGGGAATATGGAACACATGGGGAAGTTGCAACGAGGTCGGGTAGACTTGTGGATAGTTGGGACTGCTCACAAGTCCAGTTAAATGACTCTTGTTCATCCAAAAGTGCTTTGTTCCCACGTTTTCACTCTCGTGGCGGTAGGATTGCTCGCCTTTACAACAGATTGAATGGAAAGACGTAAAACTGTGCTAAAAGAGATACCATCTCAATAAAGTGTGAAATTCGACATCCATTATTTACCATTCGGATTGACTTTGATTTATCATGAGTTCAGCAACGCTGTAACTTGATCAGGATAGTGAATAGAACTGGCACAACGGGTGACGTCGAAACACCATACAGTGGTTTCACTAGTGCAGGAAAGCCCAAAATGACACGCTTATCAATCCGGTAAAGAAACCAAGGGTGCTTATACACCAATAAAGCTCGTTCATGTCCTATAAAGCAGAAGTGTGTTCTGGCTTGGTTGCTACAGGACAGAGTGTTCCAGATGACGTTGTCTAATGACGATGAAACATTAATGAAGGAAATGAGACCCGGCCCATCAATTTGATTGCAAACCCAACAGCGGTCTGTTACTTGGCTAGTTTGTTTAATTATCCCTGTTGAAACAAGTCAGGTGTTTTGGTTCTGCGCCTTCAGGCATGGCATCCTGTATAATGTAAAGTCTGGATGTATTCAGCCTTGTTTAAGGCCATTCATGGGCAGTTTGGGTAGAACGAATGTCCTCTCCCATTCTGAGCCTACTAAAGTTGTACGACATACTCTGTTTGAGCCGTCCTTTATACAAAATTGTGAATTATACGGTTTCAATTCTCTCAAGCACTTGTTTGTACTTTTGTGACAATAAACATATGGAGCGGGTACCTCGTAACTAATTAGAAAAGAATGGAAAGCACTAAAATATTGACTACCCATACAAATGAGATGAGCGTGATCTGCGCAGAGGCCGCAGTAGGATAATCTATTAGGGCATCTAGCTACTTCCTGAAGATATTCCCGCTCATTCACGAAGTAGAAAGTGTCGTTCGATAAATCCTCGTAAACTCTTCTTCCGGAAATGGAACATACCTCTAAGGAAACTATTTATGGCAGCTCAACTCGGCATTACTTTTCAAATCCAACTCATGGTTCAACATTTCCTTACGTTAACATAACGTCAACAGTTTTTGTAAAACTAATCGTCTTGGCTACAAGAAGACTGGAGATTCTGAAATAGGGTAAAAAACACAATTTAGTATGATTCAGTAAGGGCTTAAACACCTGAACACACTCCATTCATATAGGCCACTATGATTTGAGCATACTAAGTTTTAGGACGTTATTTCGCACAATTAGTGGACTTTCACTCTATTGCTTAAAGTTGAGGCTATCGCTAACAATTTGTAGCAACCAAACTTGTGTGTACAGATGAAACTTGAACAGCAGTCCTCTAGTGTGTGACCTGATTATAACGAATCACACCCAGGTCCAGAAAAGTTCTGCCACCGACACTTAAATATCCAGTCCATTCTCACCTGATTCGCCTTGTTTCGACCTTACTCAATATACGCCGTGCCTGCTGAACGTTGCAAGTATGGTCTAGTTTGTGATTTATAATTGCCGGTTCAGTTGACCTCCATCCGTAGTGAGATATAGTTAACCGCAAATTTTTATGTCCAACTCTGATCATAGAAAAGGTTTTAATAAATATTCCACTGGATTACGTTCAACGCTATCGAGATAGATGTCATGTGTGGGCGCTCATCCCAATGGACTCAACCACAGACATTTATGTCATTTCGGTAAACACAGTTAACCTACTTTGAGCGTTAATGTGCTCTACTCTGGGAGAGTGTTGACTGTCTTTCGATTTGGACTTCGTCGATGTGACTTGATTTCTGGGGATGAACCGAAAGCGACCTCGAAATCCTCCAGCCGTATGACTTTTCCGGAGACTTACGAATCGGAGCAGCAGCCCATGCCCCTGCGAGATGGTCTGTACAGCCATTGTGTTTGAGCAGATACGATCGATAGGGTTAAATTTTGGAATGTTTTCGAACGGGAAGTCTACGAACGCTGTGTCGTTTGTTTGCGTGTCGGTTATGTCGTACAGTGTAATCACATCGTTCTGAGCAGTGATATCACATCTAATGGAGAAATGAATGAAATTACTCACTGTAAAAATATCACCGGAAACAGCGTTTTACTGTGGAAGCTATCAGAACTGAAATAGTGTGAGTCCTAATAATGTACCCGAATAAAATTTCGTGTGCAGCTCAGTGAGAAGTCAACTTCATAATATGACGAACATCGGTATGGGCAAACTTCAATGACCTCTGATGTGGCTATTCTACGACCTTTGATTCATGTTGGTTGTACTCCACGCATTCGACTAGCTAATTTGAACGCATTAGCTAAATTGACTAACCAGATTCGCAGTGGTCGTAGACGAACAGAGCCTAAATTCATCATCACTATGCGTTCTATAACGGCTAGTCAAATTGATATCTATCAGTCCACTCTCTATCGAAATTCAAAAGTGTAAAACAACAATAACCAGTCCTGGTTAACTCATACGTTTTCGTATAAAGAAGGACACAATAAATTGAATTGTACCCTTGATATTGCCACAGTAGATCGTCTCTCAACTGTGCAAACACTGTTTGTTTACAATAAAATTAAATTTTCATATGAAGGCGTAGGTAATTTTCTTACTCAACTCCACGCACTGTTTAGTTGAATCTTACAGCATAGTATTATCGAAAATACTTTAGCAACTCACATCATTTACACTTCTGAAAAAGTCTCAGGAAAGGTTGTAGTTAATTATAGGAACCTCGAACTTCACCTGCATCAGACACCTTGAAACTGTCGTTAACATTGAGTTATCACGGGTCAAGTGTTTCCATAACCCTTACCTTAGCTAGCAATACAACTTCCATAATTTTAAACGGTGCCTACTAACATACAAACAAAATGTCAAGGATATGCCTTTTTTTGAAGCACTGAGATGGGGACCTTGAGGAGGATTGTGTGGTTTAGGCATAACTCCTGTCACGAAACGTTTGGCCGAATTGGTTCAACCTGTAATAAAACATAAACAGTGAAGGGAATGGAAATTTTAACGTGTGATGCCTTGAACAACCCCGGTCATTTACTGAAAGTCCCCTTCTATTAACTAGTATCAAACAACTGAATGGTATTCGTCTGAATTGAGTTTCAAACGGACGATTAGTTTTGTCCGCAAAACTTTGCAGTCAGCATCCGCTCGCTCTGGGACCTAATGCCCACCTATATGGTAATGGGTGACTTGCTCAAAATGATGAAAATTTTACACGATTAACATATACACGAGGGTCATCCAGTGCCACGGTGTTCTTTGTCAACCACCTAACGCATTCAGAGGATTACCGGATGTGTATTTCTGTGTGCCCGCTTGTTATGCGTGCCTCTCATATGTCTGTCCTTTTAAGTACGCCACTTCAGAATTTCGAAAAGCTGCTCACCAGCGTTTAGTGTATCCTCACTCAATGTTAACTGTTCTTTTTGAATGAATTAACGGTTCGGCTGGCTTTGGCTCCCAACTAACTCACGGATAAGACGGTACACAGTTCCGTTTGATCTCCATCTCTAAATGTTTATGATGATACTAAAGTTTTTCTATAACTAACATAAGCCAATGTTTCATTTCGCAGCAAAGCCAGTTTAATACATGCTAAATATCGAAGTGTACCATCAAAATTTTATTTGTGCATACTGTAGAATTCAGTTTCCTTGTTCGTGATAACCATGTCGACCCGTCCTATTACCCGTGTCTTTCGGGGCGTAAAGTTTTACTATTTTATACAACAACAGTATAGATATTCACATGAGTCTAACTCAGTCAGATTTTGAAACATTTTGATTAACTTTGGGATCAATTAATACCTTTAGTTTCGGCTAACATTCTCCATGACATCCGGACAACGGAACTTGCTTCCTGACTTGAACGGGTGTGTAGAAATTTTGTTTTCGAAGGAAGAGGTGTCAATTTTTAAGCTAACTTCAAGTAAAATTCATTGATATAAGTGGAGTGGCTAAAACACTCAGTGCATCACGATGATGTAGTTACCCATTTTCACTGGTTTACGTTTCTAAAATCTATCGTCTACTAAAGGTGACCTAGTTTTCAAAAAACAGTGCTGGTAGGCAAATATTAAGCCTCACCGGTAGTTAACAACTGTCACATTGTTACTGTTGTCGCTTACCCATTCCCACAAAGAAACTACACATTTATTCAAATGTTTATTTAGTTAGCAACTAAGTGGTCATGGTTGTAATGTGGATTACGAAATGAATCAATCATACGACTGTTCTGTTCGTTTCCTAAAGATGACCTTTAAATCAAATGATAAGATTTACGGAAGCAAAGTTTCAAGTTGACATATTATCGATGCGTTCACTAGTAGTAGTTTCCACAAGCTCGGCACTTAAGCTGCCTACTATAACTAAAATGTTGTTATTTGTTACACAGAGGTGAGTCGATGTACGTCTAGCAAACTAACAAATGTTAATGCGCATTAAAAGTTGGTATAGAACAAAGTAAACTTGCGGTTCGAGTCCGGAGAGTTTCACATCATTCAACGATAACACCACTCGTTCTTGTGGATGTCCCAGGAAAAAATATGTACAGTTTATATTTTTAGGGTAGTTTCGCGGAAACATTGGACTAAAAAATTGCCCAGCCTCCTTTTGTGATCGTGTTGATTTCGTGGTTTGTTTTGACAGGACTGTTTCACGTCTCGGACTGACAAACATGTAGTCGCAGTTAGAGTCTGGGACAGGAGCTCCATCATTCTGATACCACTCTGTAGACCGTAGAGAGTAGATTGTGGTTAGGGGAACAACAAATTATGGAGTAGCTCTCAAAACTTCACAGTTTTAAAACCGTTGCTTATAGATACAAAAAACATTCACAATACTGACAGAGCACGGTACACATCACAGTGTCAGTGAAAACGGATGTATGACAAAGAAAACAGAAAACATTTTGCGATGTGCATCATGTTATGTTTTATTGAAGTCAGTGTAATTATGCCAACTTGAAACAAAATAATCGAAACCAATATTATTCATATAAAGTTTTCTAACAGTGGCTCTCCCAAACGTATGAATTTCGCTGCTTATCTTTTGTTCTAGTGATCACAAATTCCATAACCGTTTTAAGCACAGTATGTTGTTCACCAATGTGCACACATTTAAAGCCTATCACCTAATCTTCCCATCTGTATTCACGAATAGCTATCCGTGTTATTTTGCGAATCTAAATTATAACGACTATTTTATTCAGACAAGGTGATCAGAATGTACCAACCTGTCTTGTCCTGTAGAATAGTCAGAAATGACTTTATCTGTTCTTATAACATCGTCCACTGTCTCAGCAACCTATTGTAAGTTGTACACAGGATTACTGTATTATATCACCATTTTCAAAGTTTCCCAAATCAACACTATCAGAGGAGCCAATTCAGTTACAGAAGAGACCCATGGAATATCGGAACATGTCCGTGTTAATTAATTTACATGGGTCTGTGGTAAAAATGTGAACAATGAACGACTTCAAGCCCAGAAATGATGTGCACACCGAGAACAAATAGCCAACGTTTCAAGCAGATTGGTTTTGGCATATCTTCCGGCTGACAAAACCTGCTAACAAGCTTTCCCTGTTATTGCAAGTTAACTGTTTGTATGGCTGTTATCTACCGAGGCGCGGTTGTATACTGCTTGAAAGTCTTTGAATGGTTTAAACTTCAAAGCAATGGTTGTTACTCCATGGCAGTTTTGCTAATATTCACCCCCATCAATTTCATCTGAAAAACCTTGTTTAACTTTTCGAATCTTTTCCTAACGAAACAACAAGGATTCTGGTCTATATGAGCTGACTTCGAACTTGTATTTTTTCAATGGGTCCACTGATCACTTACAATCCTTCTGTAATAAAGATTTGTCCACCTGTTTCACCCCCACCCCCCGGAATAAAGTTTGAGAGGTCGGTCATTTTTACTGCTCACAGTAGCTCACAATATAGCAATTTCACGACACAATGGTGTTCGCATCTCGAACCAGGCCGGGATACATCAAACATGCCTAGTGCGCGTCTGTTTCCCATTATGCGTTGACGGGATAAAAACCCAGAGTTTAAAGCTTGAACACATTTCTATGGTTGTTGTCGAAGTTAGAAACAGGCTTACTAAGCAAACTGTAACGAAAGGAACTTCGACTTTTTCATAGAGGCATCTAATGCAGAGATTAATGTGCAGCTTGATGATCAATTTAGATTGCTTTGCGAAAATGCAATTCATCAAAGGATTCAACCAAGTTGCAAAAAGATGTAAGGGGTCTAAAGTAAGACAAACAGATTATTTATTTGGATTTTTATCAACTTTTTACACTCGAACCAATTATTTGCTGTCGTTGATCGTAATGCAAGATATCCACTTTGTTAATTACCGCATATGACTGAATTGCCAGATCACGAAACAGCAACTTGGAGACATAGGTAAGGATTACGTGATAGCACAAATGAAGTGAAGAATTGTATAACGTCTCAAAGAACTGGGGCTACAGGAATATGTTGTGTGTGTCTGTGAATAGATTATGGCTTAGAAGGCTGTGCCAAATGAGTTGTCCAAAAGTCCACTCAAATAGATGGTGCAAATCTCATCATCGTGCTGACTTAGTAGTTGGAATGCTCCTCTCCATCCAGTCAAGCCATATCACTCAAGTCGGTAACCAAACATTTACCACAAGCTGGCAGTTCCCCGCATAGCAGAATTTACCAAGCATATCACCCTATTTATAAGAACCCACTAGTGTTGCTTATTTGGACTCGGACCGTCCAGCTTACCTGCTTTATGAATACAAGACGGGAAAGGCCTCTCATATCAGCGTATTACCAATGTGTTCCTGAGTGGAAATTGCTGAATTTCTCAGTCTTCGTAATCCAACTAGGTACATTATTGTAACATTATTTAACTGGCCCTTTTTGAAAGACACAACGCAAACATGCCCTTCAGTTTCGTGATGTTCTTTTTTGAAGCCGTACATGGTAAAGCACAAGCTCATCTCCCATTCGATAGAGCATCTAGGGCCAATGTACCTTGACCCTGAAGCCATTTAGTTGTCATTCACCGATTCAAGCACACTTGTCCAAAAATTCAATTCGGCTTCCGCAAAATGTAATCGCCATTATAGTTCTTTTCAGTAAGAAAGCTAATGTGATCACGTTTGGTTGAATATATCTGTCTGAAACCATATGCACATAATTATCAGGCCAACCCCCATAAGAAAGACATAAACTCCGGTCAGCTGTACTTCTGTTGGTGACAATTGGTGGTAACTTTTAGCGTAACTCGCTGTAATCAATTATACAATACTTGAAGGGTCAACGTGGTGCCATCACATAGGTCGATGCGCAACTGCGTTGGGCTCAGTTTTGCAAAATAGTCAACTATCTTGTAAAAATGAGCAGCCTTCAGAAACCATATTTTCCATTACTGCTATGATGGGTGTGAAAAAAATCAGCTTTAGGAAATAAGGAAATTACATCATCAAGTGCATCAGCCGTCATAAAAAATACCTGGCTCTTCAGTAGACCACTGCAGATAATGGCTACTAGCGCTGCTTGTTTAATACTCACTAAACGACCATTATAATAGTAATCGAATGTCTACAAAAGTGTACTCTACTGAATAAATGAGTAAACGTTAATCACCCCGCCTGCTTCTAAGAACAGTACGTTCCAGGTTTAGTGTATATGATAATACTTTAAATGAGTTGCTTGGTGGCAAAACGTTGTCTAAACTGTAAGCTCGCTTGTGACAAGCAGCTTGATGCGGCATACCATTTCCCACTTATCGTATTTCGCCAGTCCTTTATCAGTCGCACACACGCTGTTTTAGGGAAAAGCTTATTAACAATGTCTGAAGTATTTGAACTATGACTGTGATCGATAAACAGAAGGCTTTTTCAAACCAGACACTAATGACGGAGGCGCGATTGAAGAAATCGGGCCATATCCACGACTAGAAAAAAGACAGATTTATCTCATAATCAACAGTTACCAAAGAAAAGAATAAAGCTTATCACTTGATGGAAGTTTCTGATGATACCAATGGCAAGATGAAATCATCAATACCAATATCACCCTCACTATATCTGGAAACATATTACTAGAGTGATTAGTCTTCAAACCCTGGTGAAGTATCCGTCTAGTCTGGGAATTCCCTAATTTGTGTCCACCCACCTGCAATTGCAGCGAGGCAATTCAGTGCTCTTAATGACGGATAGCTAATAAAATCTTTTGGTAAAATATTTCTACCAGTCATGTTCAGCTGAACCAAGCCACACACTAACACATACCTTTATCCTCGAATTTATAAGTTCCACGTACATCCACAGTAGGCGTTGGCAACCCAGGCTGCAAGCTGATTTCAATAATGAGGACCCGCCCACTTGAGTAAAAAACATTCTGATCCAGTTTATTTTCATCAGCACATATTTTATGTGCTTCAATGTCATTTTGATTGAGCTCTGCTCGTTCCAATTGAGAAAAAACTTTCATGTATGTCTGACACCTGTAGACAAAAGTAAACGAAAATTTGCACGTTGTAACAACATACATAATGGTGTCTAGAATAAAGTTATTCACCATTTAGTAACCGAAGAAGACGTTTCTTTTTAAAGTTGGGGGCAACAAAATAAAAAACGTTCACCTTGGACAACCGGTCTAAAAAATATCAAAACTCTGTGAAACTATGAATTTTGTCCTCTTCTGATAGAAAACAGCATGTAACAAGGAATTATATAAGTGGCTGATAATAGTCTCTCTTCACATGTAATCCGCATGTTTCGGTAGAAATCCCGAAAGTTATGCCATAAAACTGGTTTGCAACCACTATCTAAAACAATATATCCCTACATTCGTGTCTACCGACGTGCCTACATTGTGACTGATTTAACTCACGCGTTAAGTTAAGGACGAATTACGAATTGTCCCACGGTTGACCACCATGGCATCTTATCTCATTTGTATCAAAGTTGCTGGTCCTTATCTGATAATTCAAAGTCTTTTAACGTACTTTTAAGCCAAATGACTTGGGGACGCGAGTAAACACTTTTGTTTCCGATTATCAGGGATTTTCGCAAGTACTTTAAGGTACATTTGCATTTGAGACTAAAATGCATAATCTTTTTGGAATTCCACGAAAGTTTGAACGTGCAACTATCAGCTGCTATTTGGTTAAGTTGTTCACCTGATTTTGCTATGATCCATAGATTATACACTTTCTATACATGTGTTATTACAGTCTTAACAAACGCATCATCTCATTTATAAAATATGCGCTCTGGATGCTTGGTTGTTTGTTGAGCGTAACACTTAAGTTTCAAACATTGCATCATTCAAAGTGGTTACGTGATCGTATTATAACAGCCATCAGCGTCACACGTTGAGTTGTACTTTGCTAGGCACTTCGGTTTTCTGGGAGCAAAATACTGCTATCACCACTCAAAACCGAGGTACTTATATGAAGTGGTTATCAGAATGGTCGTCTTTATAATCTTGCCATTATGTCACCAACTATTTTAACATGAATGGAAAGCGACCTCCATAAGCACAACTTTAAGTATCAAGGTTCAGTGAAAAGTGTTACATTAGTTTTGTGACTTCCATACAAGACAGGAACGGTGCAATCAAGCGTTCCAGCTGCATTGACCATAGTGTGTAAGAGGGTGCTGTGTGGACCTCCTGTGGACTACTGAGGGGTTTCATTATGATCAAGCAGTTTACACTATCACTGTTTCACCGTACTTATTCGGAAACTCACTACAGCGTATGTGGATAACTTGAGGTCTCGCAATCAGACCGGTCGTGAAGTGCTATTCAGACAAGAAAAGTTTGCCGTCATCCTGACAAGTGCACTCCTTTCGATGAGGTTAACTTTTGAAGGCCGGTGTATTTCATGGAAATCTCCACCGAAACATTCTCTTTCAATGCGTATCTTGATTTCATGCTGAATATACAAGCCAGCTCTTGATCTAAATTACCTATGTGTCGAAGCTGATAACGCTATCCTTGACTACGTATATGTTACTTCAATAAAAACTGTGTAATACAGCACAAGTTTTTATGATGAAAAGTTCATTTTTTGTTGTCATTAATTGCTAGTCTGTACTTTTGAAGTCAACCGTGATTAAACCTTGGTGAAATTGATCTAGTTTAACATCTACATACTTCAAACAGCGGTGACCGATATATTGGTGCCATCTATATCAGAATATTGCGACTATGAGGAAGCTGATCGGAACTGGATCGGAGGTTATGCAGCATAAATGATGGATGTTGAGCAGCAAACCATTTAGGTGAGTGAATTCAAAAATTGCTTTTTATCAGGCCGCAGTTCTGTAACATCATTACGTTAAAATTAACTTGAGATTCATTACATCTATCCGGCCTGTACACCACTAAAACAGAATATTGGATACCAAATGAATTATATTGACTTTATGAAATTCACGGTGAATATACAAACTATCACGCCCATATATAACATCCTTATCAGGCCATACATATAAGAAAATGCAAGTTTTGTTGAAACGTTTGCTTTCTGTCTAATACCTGTCCATTTTTTTCCACAGATTCGGATAGTTTAGATATAACCAAATAGGGTGATTTACTGAAAGCATAGTTATGATTCCAAATGTCTGTGTATTGCAACAGGTTTTTTATTTCAGACACGGTACGAGGCAATTTATTTGTACTCACCATCCGTGCGTACTGCTCACACATAGCCTTACGTGGTAATGGTCTTTAAACGTGCGTTCTCCTAAACACTGCATAAATTCGAATTCCGATGTCCACATTCAAGTGTGTGCGTATGTGCATAAATGTCTCGAATGTGTGCTTGCAAGCTGGTAATTTAATCTTGTTACAGGCCCTTCTAGTCAATTTATGAGACTAAGTGAATCTATCAATACTGGCAGTGATGAGTTGTTTGTGGATTCTTCCATTTGTTTGTGCGCGCTTGTGTATTTGTAAGTTGAATGGGAAAACCAGTACAAGTGAGTACCATATCTGTGTTTGTCCGATTAGCAGAATGTTGTCCGAAATCACCATGCTTTGTTGAATGGCCAAGCGCTGGGAACTCACCAAACTTGTAGCTAGTTAAACCCAACAGATGAACTCCCAAAATGAGTGGTAATAAAGGAATGGGATGCAGAATTTGTTCCAGAGCGAGCTGGTAATTGTGCCATCTACATTAATTAAAACCGGCTGGCAGTAGTTCGTGCTCGCGCGCACACAAACACACTATGGTTTACTTAACTAGTTTTGCCAATGCTTCATTCGTTTATAAGTATGAGGCAATACAAACGAAACGTGGTTTTGCCACACATTAGCTTATTACCTGTTTGTGGCTGAAATGGTTGCTACATTTCATGAAGCTCAGTGATTATGAAAGATAACGTTATACGTTAGTATGAAATGTGTGGACACTCGCAAATTTGGCAGGTACCCAGTTTGTTATACTCAGGACTAGAGCATGAAATCCATCACACTCGATTTTGATACTTCGTATACAGTGTTAGTAAGTTATTACGTTAACCTCCCAGATTTGTGGGATTATTAAGAATTTTCTAACGTACCTGAATGTTTTCACTCAGGTGGTCAACACATGCTTTCGAGATGCAGTCATCGGGTTTTAACTAGCAATGAAATAGACCATTTGTCCCAACGTAACTAAGAAGTCCGGAACACGGGTTTATCGGCTAAAATGTGCAAGACTGATGTCATTTTTAGTCTAGAAATCTTTGAGCACGCACAAGAGGATACCGCATGACAGTGACTGGAGGTTTACATTTGATGATTTCGTAGCATTTGATATGGCGCCAATGGATTACTGAATCATGTGATCAAGATATGATCACCCCCATAAAAGAAGAAGGATTTGTGCTGTCTTTCAGGTTCCATCGATTTAAGTCAAGCCTTGAAAGTGGATAGAGTAGAATTTTCCCACAGAAAGCAATCCACTTGGGTCTCAGGAAGCGACAGTTGGATATCCGTGAACTACCTCAAGAAGACTTACAGCGACTACTTGCTTGACACCTGCTTATGATTCTAGTTACAAAGCTAAAAAAGAATCGTTTCTTCATTTGATTCGTAGAACAGTTGTTTATGTTAGGATGATCAACAATAATGTTGCCCCAAAGAGATTTTAACGAGATAAAAGCCTACATAGGCAGACAGATGAATGTATGAATGGCTCAAGTATATGTGTCAGTTGTCATCGGCGACCCGATCTCGAACATCCAGTACTGCCTATATCACAAACTGGCTGTAGTACGAATCCACACGACGTAAAAATGGAGAGGCTGAGTGTAACAAGGAATCTCTTGCACTAAAGGTTAAATTGAACGTAATTCAGTCCATCACGTGTCGTTAATCACCATACCGGAACTAGCATAAATGTCTCTGAAACTCAAACTCTGAACACGATAACCCCAAATGAAACGTTAACAAGCAGCGGTGGTCCTGTGTTTAAGGAGTACGAAGGATCCGTAAACCAAGCTGTTCATATGGCTGAAAGTCCTAAATGTGTAGGTTGTGAATGCCTGCAGTACAAGAGTGCCAGTTTTTCCCACTGATCCAAGAGAACATTACGGTAGAATGTTTTGAGTTAGAACAGTCTATAGCTGTGAACGGAACTGATCGCCTCCCAAAATGTCGTATACGAGACAACGTCAGCCCACTTGGACACTTGAGAGCTAGTGTAAACATGTCCGCGAACCCTACAAAGGATTGGTTAATTCATTTAGGATAGTAGAATACCCTGTATATGATACTTTAAAATTGAATGAACTTACACTATTTACTGCCCTGCTTTAAAAACAAAGCTTGAGAATGAAGCAATTAACTGTGCACTGAGTGGAAACTTTAGAGATGAAGAATCACAACTATGCTAGCACTTAGTGCGGTAGATAACAAGTTGGTGTCAGTGATATTACTAAAATCATGATAAGTTGGGATGGTACTTACAACAGGAAAGAAAACTCTGTTTGCCAGTCGTTTCATTAACATCGAAATATAACTAGGGCAGGTATAGCTCTTTAATCTCCTCCCCAAATATTATACTAATTCTTTAGCATTTAAACCGAGGAGTCATTCAAAGTATAGGGCTAATATGTAGTGATTATTTTCTTCCAAATTTAAACTCACCGGTGGAATGAATGAAATCAGTCAGTTGGATAGCTTAGCAAGCAAGTTTACCAAACCTTTTCCTCCAAATAATGGCTCAAATCAAAAATATTTCGTTCAATTCAGGGACTTCTGATAGCATGAGGTTAGGTTTCACTAGTTAATCTCAATTCATAATCCAGCTACCGTTGGTTTCAGTGGAAGTGATTTGAAACTGTTCAACTAGTTTCCAACAATGTTAAAAACAACATACAAAAACCTAGTTTCTACCCTTCGGGTTGGTGTAGTACGTAAACTTCAACAAGATTTATTTCTTTTTTGAAGTTGCTAATTCGAGATAAAACTTTGAGATGATGAACATCAAGAAGATGTACGAGGAAAAAAGGATATCGGAGAGCAGAGAATCGGTGACAAGGAATCCTTTTACGAAGGAGTGTATGCTGCAGAGATATACATAACAGTTGCTCCTCAAAGTGGTCAGCTTTCCATATGACATCCAATCGGATAAACGCGAAAGATTGAAACTATTTTTTTGAAAAAACGGATGATTTTGCGGGTTCCACTAGTGAACAGTCTATATGAAACATACGAGAAAATCTTGTGGTCTTCGTATCTTTTTCAAATGATGTACTCTAAATATTTTGCGGCTGTCCGTCAAAAACTTTCAAAACGTCCATCTGCCTGCAACAACCGCTTGTCTGAATGCTGAAAAATGTACCATTGCTATGCAACATTGGGAATGTTTTCTGTGTCTTCTTTCCATATTGTCTTTATTCAGTGTTATAAATATCGGAGGAGTAGTTGAGAATTTTTCATTCTAACTGAAATTTAAGGTAGGTGAATTTACCACAGACGTTTGATAACAAACGTATAACATTCGTAATTGGATGTGTGCCGCATACGGACACTGCTCAAACTGCAATCTTGAAGCACTACCAAAAATTAGTCATAAAGTATGCAGTGGTATCAGCATATTTCAATGCAACTACATAGTGAGTACCAACAAGAACTTCAAGTTTAGTAAAACTGATTCAAGCTGCATAAAAACGGATTCTGTGCTTATACAAGCACAAGGTCAGCAGTTTGTCCGTTCTCTGGGCATTTTTTCCGTCCCCCGTAAAATTACATCCTGCCCCCGGTTTCCATTCTTCTGTTTCTACAGGCTTCAACAGGACAATTATATATCAAGTTTAATAGTGTACATTTAATCTAGGCTGTACTCAACGCATAACCCACACGATGTTTCAGCGCTGTGCCGTAGATTTCATCATCCATTTCGTGTGATTCCATTATAGGTATCTTAAATTTCCGTTCGCAAACAATTTCTGTCAATTTCATACCATTGGAAAGTCTGCCGTTTGGTTTTTGTCATTCCTACTTCACTGACCAAATCTACCTTCCTCATTTTGTTACTTGTATTGATCTCGTCTTACTCACAAATACGATGTACACACAGTTGTTCGCACACACATCTCATCTGTCACTGCTGGTCTTTTGCTGAATTCGTTCAGGTGATCATAGCTTCAAGGCAAATGCGCATATTCAAACATCCCATCAGACCGGATATAAACAGGCTGTTGTAAATCGATTGAATTAGTAGTCAACAATATGCTTAGTAAGGAGATTATGGAGGTAGAAAAAATACGATTGTTCATTAGCTCAAGAGTAGGACAATCCTCAGGAACCATTAGACAATCTTTGTATGGAGATCGACAGTAATTGGGGGAACACATAATTTTCCTACTTTGAGGAACTGCACAGATATGTCTAATATGTTTATCTTTTGAATTGTACAATATACCAATACGTTACTCTACTACAATACATATATATATGTATTTAATTGTATACCACTCCCCTTTCGAATATAACGTTGTTGTTCTAGATTACCAAAATTAGGAAGTTGTCTTCAACATCAACTTGCCCAGGGGATCCTCTTGAATCCTGCTTCCATTAACTAGTATGCCTGTCATTATTCGAGAGATAGTCAAGCAAACAGTTTACAGTGGAATTAAATAATCATTGGATTATCATTTAATGAGCGGGAACAGGTCGAATATGTTGAGATAATTTCAAGCAAACCCTATTGGTGCACTGGGTCACCCTGGCTAAAAGTACACGAATAACGCCGTAATAAAACACGGCTATTCTACGGTGCCGTTGACATTGTAGCTAGTGATGCGTAGAATAGTCCGAATTAACTGAATCTATGCATTTCTGTGAAGAACGTACAATTGGGTGGAAGCAAAAATCTCGGGACCCTATCGACTGTGTTAATGAGGTGTCAAAAACAGGATATCTACTGGGCCTGGTATCAAATGCGGTTGATCCAGGTAGGAGTAAACTATTCGGGATATTACTGACCGATGCGACTGCGGTTAAAGAGTTGAAGACAGCACCAGTACTAAATTTCGTCTATCTGTATAACTGTCACTTAGTTATTACATGAGTAACCGTTTGTGGATCAACCGAATTAGGTTGTGCATTCCTTCATTCCGCTTTTTGCTAATCCACTGTAATGCCTCTTTTAGCCAACTATTGGTACCACTTAAGTGGCTCCTTTGCCGCCAAACCAGAAAGTGTGGGCAACCTGCTCCCGGAAAATCGACACCAACGAGTGTCATATTCAACTTTGATGAACCAGGTGGCTTTTGCAAAGAGAATTCATAACAGGACTGTCCTACTTACTGCTGGCATGTGCATTTTTGGGAATGGCAAAGTACCCGATATAAGCACGTGGTAGTTATTTGGTAGAACATAAGATAGAAGGTGTCTAGTCGGTTTACGTAGTGACTTCTCAGCCTCACCTATGGTCCCAGTGCCCTTAAACAGGCGACTAGCTGTCTTTGTTTATATAGCTACTATCTAAAACTCTCTGATTAGCACTACTCATGCTTCAAGGCATGTATTTTGAATTAGGTATGTGTGATTTTTGAAGGAGATTCTTTAATCTTAAAATTCTTGGTTATCTTTTATCATAGGCGCTTTCTCTACTTTGAAAATCAGTCCAACGGATCTTATATGGTTATATTCTTAATGAGAGTCTATGAAGTAACGAATGAACTGTGGGCGACAGCAAGTTATACTAACCAAACGCATGTTGTACAGAGTGAGAACATGAGCTAAGGACATGACTGTTACGAGATACATTGCAATCCTAACACTGTCACTTCGCAATTGGACAAAACAAAAGGAACTAGGCCACAGACCGTCCGCTCGTAAGCATGCATCACAAAAGATGAATGAAGTGTTCAGATTGGTACCATGAATATACCAGTTTTTGTACGTGTCGATTTCTGTGTTAAAAGTGCAAGCGCAGTGCTACAGCAACAAGGACTGTCCGGTACTTAAAGTTACGTAACGTTCAGAATAGTGAATGGCGTTGTATCAAAGGTCTCGTTATAAAAATAAATCGACCACCACTGCACATAGCTGTATTCTCCGTAAGGATATATGTGAAAGGAAGTCTCCGTTTATCTGTTTACGCCGTCACCGTCTGATCGATCCATTCGACTTGGTGTTACTAGGCAAAAATGAGCAATACTCACAAAAGGCTCGAGTTGGTCGAGTCATGCAAAAGTGGGTACTGCTAGTTTAAAACTTCGTTCAGATCCGTCGCCGAATGTACACTGTCTATCTGCGGTACTTTGAGAATCATTTTCCGATTGATTCAAGGTTATGATTGGAATTGTAGGCGTCGCCAGCGAAGACTTTCATACATCGAGTTTATATAAAAACATTCGGAGCTAAATTACCTCAGGCATTCACAGAAATGGTTAACAGGATGACGTGCGTAGATATGTACGTGTTTGAACAAAATAGAACTAACTGTAACGGTTAACTCTGTGGGGAAATTCACAGAGATAGTTTGATTTCACTTCATATCAACATGTGAATTAGCTTAATAGGTAATGAACTTATGTTTTACGCAGCAGGAGGGAACTTTAAAAACCTTAATCAAGGAAAGATTTCGTTATGTTACAAAACTCGGTTATGTATTCAGGATATATATATATATGTATATTCAGTAAAAGTAACCATGGAGCTCCACTTCCTCGTCCGCACCTTCCATTTGAACGACGTTCTACTGTGCTGCACCTCAGAAAAGTCATACCTGAACAATACCAGAGGCACGGTCAAGTTTATTAATTAGTCTTGTAAATTCAGCCGAAAAATACCTCAAGAAATGATGCAACATCTAACCAGAAATAGAGAAGAATCGATTCATTACGTTTTCTTTCGATACATTTGAAAACGGAATTCATGAGATGCCACCGCGTTTATACGACTGCGTACTACACATTAATGTGTACGGATATGCGGATGCGGTTGCCAGCGGAAGGAACAAACCTGTACTGAGCAGTCAAAAAAGCTGTTCGTTTCCCTCTCATTGCCCTGGCAATTGTAAAATCTGTGCGCCAGTAGACGACTGACATTTCATCATAATTCATTCCGCGAGTTAGCCTTGATTTGATAAAACTTGACAGTCCATAGTAAGCACTAGTGAAGATGTACATAATTTGCACAACCCAGTGTTTCTGACTTCATCTCTCGAAAATCTATTATTTTGCTGACTACACGATAAATTCAGTTGTCCAACAATGGGTCATGGTTAGCTTCCTAGAAGTTACTTAGATTCACCGACAGTCCCGTAAGATAGACTGACTTACACACGGATACACTGGTAAGTTTCATATTAAAGTCGATTACGACCACAGTATCAAAACGTGGGTTTGTCTTCGTTACTTTGACTTAATCCTTCTGATCAGTACACCCTACAGAATAAAGTGTGTAATTTCCAGAACAGAAGTCACTAGAAAGTGGGTTCCCTCACAATTTATCCCATTTTAAATCTAATAAAAATGATTTAGAAGTATGTGGGAAGTGACTACGAGACAGCTTGGTATATACTTTTCCCACATGTGCAGCTGCATCAACAAGTGAATGCGAATGACGCATGCAAATACACACACACAACTCCACAGGTGTATTGGCATAGTAATTGTGCGAGAAATGTTTAAACAAACATTCACAAACTTCAGGTACAAGATTGGTGTTTCGTCCTGGGTGTTTGCTCGTTTGCATCTACAGGGCTGTATATCTGATGCCTATAATCAGTCACACTAAGTTGTGTTGTTCGTTAGCAATACACTGATGGTATATTTTTGGTCATCAGTCAACAGGGACATCGATGAAGTAATGGTTTGTTTCCTCCAGGAAATATTACACTTGGGTAACCAACTGTTTGTAATTTAACCACAGAGTGCTAACTCAGCCGTAGCCACATAAAACAGCTTCTTTTAGTTTTGTTGACTTGTCGAGTAAACAAAATAATCATATTCAGGAGTAAAATACAAATGCTAAGATGTCACAGCTCCGAAGCTTACAAACAGGGCACGATCGGAGCGTTGTCTTGTTCCGAGGAGAAACGATATTTACATGGTTTTGTAATACTTTATTGATTGAAATGTCAATAAGCCGAGTATATAGTCGTTTGCGTTAGTCATCGTCAAACCAACATTCCACTATGATCAATTTCAGCCTTGTGTGCACTTGTAAGGTAGAAATAGCTTGAGCAAGTCACAGCTGACAATTTATATGTGCACTGGAACCACTACAACCACAAGTACAATTACAAAATTATATGGGTATCGCTTGTAATCGGCGGACCAGAACACCTAGTGCAGGAAATGGTTGTTTGTTGATAACCTCAGACACGGACGAAATCATTCTCAGGGGTCGAACTTGCTCAAACTGGAGTAAAATACGTTTAACACTTCGATCCTTGTGGCAGTAATCAATGCAAAACGTACTGATTGAGGCGAACTGTGTTCAATTAAGTAAAACTAATGACGTATTGTTTTTAGTGGAACAGAAGAAAGACACAAGAGCCTGATTTCTCCTATATCGGGTCAATAAATTGGCGGTTTCCTCCACTGTAAGCGTCTATTCTCCATCCGTCACACCCTAGTGGTTTTACAGATATGTATGTGGCAGTCGTGTAAATCAAATTAGAAGAACAAACCGACGCTTAGTTAACAATATGAAGAACCATTTTCCAGAGTAGTTGAAACTAGATTTGCAAACGTCTGACCCCACTATGAAATTTAACAGAAGATATATGACCTCAAATAAACAGCAGCCAATCAAAAGTTACCCCAGATTCGGCGTTGGCAAAGCCTTCTGAGATTGTTCGAACAACGGTAAACTCCTGTTCTATTGACTTTGGAAATGTTTTTGAGTCCAACTGTGCATTTTTCTGACACAGCGTCTACACAGGATGTCTTCTCTTCCATTTTACCGCATTTCCAACTGCTGTTTCTCGTACCTTCCGTTCAATCCCTACACCAGTTCATCCATCCATTATTTTTGTCCGGAATAACTTTGTCCAAATGATCGTGAACAGAATATGCTTAATAAGTTGCTGAGAAAACTAATCGGTTTTAAGGTTAGACAATTTTCTTAACCCGACTTATGCCAGTGCCATATTTTCCAAATGCAACTTCATGCTTAACTTGCATTAAAGTAAGAACAAATGACTAGCAACTCCTAAGTCATTCAAGATTACAAAAGGTAACCAGAGTCTTTATTGTAAGAAATTTTTGAAACAAATGGCACACACACTCGGGAACCTGGAACCGGAATCAAATGCATACAACTGCACATGCGTGTACATACGTGCCTTCGGTGTAGCCATGACTTCCGAACCTAACTTACAAATCGCCGAACCCATCAACAAGGTTCACCTAAAGCACACATTTCAATATATCCCCTACTGATGCTGTATGACAGCAGTTTGCACATTTTAGAGCACCGAACTGCAGGCACTTTTGAACGTGTTTGCAAATTTCGGAGACGTCTGCTGATTTCAAACGATAAACAGGATGCGTGTCGATTAAGTGGGATAACACTTCAGGTTTGAGAAAGTTTTACTGAGGTTGTCCGAATGTGTTGTTTTTGTCTTCAAACTAGAAGCCAGGACACTCGTAATACAGTTAGTACATATTACAAAATGTAAGGACGGAAGTGAAAACGTTATCAATACAACAAATATACATAAATATATATCAATGTTTAGTACAGAAAGCGTTGCAAGTGTCAAGCTGGCCGTTGTAGTGAAAAAAATCCCCGCTGGTGTTATTGTATGAACTGAAGGTGAAAATTTTCTTGAGGTTATCTCCTCACCGGAGCATCAACTATACTTGAAGACTATATTCAGATTTAAAATTTATGCTCAACTAGTCTAATAACCACTGTCGATGTTTAAATATTTTTCCTATATCCGATCATCTTGCAACATGGATTACTCATACAGTCTATATGAAAAACAAACCTGGTTGGTGTTATCATTCCCTGAACGGTTGGTGAGTTTATTGTAACGTGTGTGAGTTCCAGTCGCACAATCTCGTTCACGTCTCCGACGAACGTAAAAAGCAAGCATGTCAACTTCAGTCTTCGAATAAATTCCATCGGCGGCGACTGGAATAGACCACCACTCAGCCCATTACTTTGGATAAGATAACAAGAGCATCCTTGAACGGAAGGAAGAAAATCGAAAATTGATCAAAAATAAACATACCATGATATGAATCAATGATTATTTGTTCCCGTAATCCAGTGGTTACACATGCGTGCTCAAGTTGTAAGCGCAAACTTGTGAAATTTCAACAAAATTTTGTCAGAAATGTGTTTGTCTCTACAATACTATTTGTTGAGTCCTACCTGGTCTATTCAACAGACAATGAGTTTTTAAACAGCCTAATGATTTTGTACGTATGCATCATTAACAAAAGCTCCCGTGGACGTAACAGGACTGACTCAAACGTTTGAATATTTAAAGTTTTCCTCGAAATAATGTATGTTGGACACGCCATCAAAATTGAATTATTGATAACGTCGGCATAACTTATTGTCACCCTTCCACCCTGTGACAAGTTGAGAATAAACAATATGAGAAACACTGCACGTTTTAAGTGGTTATCCCTGGAAAAGTTCCACATTCTGCTACGATGGTGACATGCAGAACTTTACGGATCCACTTAATTCTATTCAAGTTTTTAAATGGTCTTATTTAAGACTTCTCGTAAATAAAAGTATTGTATGGCTTACAAGTAGTCTGTAGTTTATTCTCTCAAACACCCTACCAGAAGTCATCGCTATTTCATACATCACAATCATTTGGAATATATACGATTGGCTGAACCCTTCTCGACATCAATAGAACCTGGTAAAAAATCCAACAAGTCACCTTAAAGATGGTCCAAAACTGTACCACCATTGAAACAGTATTAACGTGCTCTACTGACTTGGCCCGATTCTCCGTTTCCAGCAATGTTCAATCCATAAGACTGTAATTTTCGGCCAAACTTTTGCAATGTTAAGTCTAAATGTTTTGTAACTTGTCTGGTTTTGAAGGCTACGGTCGCTGTCACTGTTTTGATGGTTGGCTACAAGTTTACATTATGTCGGCTAGAAAACTGACGACAATCTCCTGTTGTGCTTCGGTCACGTCAACGCTCGGGGTAAAACATCCCCATGCTATTGACAGTTTAAGATATACATTATTGAAGGGAGCAGCTCATAACTGGCCACTCGAATATTGGGATTTTCTTTAAATCACCCCCCGTTAGAGTTAGATGCTTAATTTATTGTTATGTCTCCCTCACTCCGATCTACTGTCACATACTATGCTGCCGATCAGAATAAACGTCATCACTACACTATGGATTCTGATTACTTGGGATACCTAGTATTCCGAATTAAGTGGAGAAAACTCAGGGACATTTGGTCACTTGTTGTTACTGTCCCATACCCCCCAATAGCTGTCCAGTGGAACAGTAATTAAGTCTGTTCACCGTAGTCATGACACTGCTCAGAACGCCTTGATCAATAGACTTATCTAATGAGATTGATTTTCGTCCTTCTACATACCGAACTGACCAGTTAAAAGTGGAATAGACATCAGCCAACACAAAACACTACTTCTTAACAGTGCACCTCTATCAGCAACCCACTGCTATCAGTGTAGTTGTTTGTGAGATAGAAGTGAGTCAAGTGAGCACTGCCTTTCTATCAGATTTTAAATGACGGTGATTGTTTCCGTGACAAACTCCTTTTTTATTTACATCGGAAATGGGCAGATACTTGGATACACCAATGTGTTTTTTGAGTACGTTCAGATGGCAGTGTTCTACGGAAATGTCCATTCGGTGCAACAGCTTTTATATCACTTGCAGCAAATAATTGCCCTAATAATTTCGGCTTGATCGTTCAAACAATGAAGTATAAGCTCAACAAGTTCAGACGGATTCTACACAATTAGTGACACTTCAACGTCAAAGATAAGTCGATTGGAAGACGACCGGTAAATGTTTCAACAAATTAACTTAACAATGATTGCTCTCTTTTTCATGATACGATCGATAAAGCTGTAATTCTAACCTTTTAGACTGGCATAATTGAATTGATCTGTAATGCATTCTTCAACTGATGGTAGTCTTTGCTCTGAGTTTTTTCGATGTCTTCCGAGTGTAATCATGTTCTTCCGAATAATCGGGTTTCCAGTGTGCTTTTCATGGATATTTGAAAGTCTGTTGGAAAAATCAGTTGACTTGTGACTCCCTTTCGTAACAACGTTGTTTGGGAAGTGAGCATGTTTAAGTTCGTTCGTTCCTGTTTAAATTAATATGAAAGATTAAGCAGGGGAGATAATCAATAAAAAATGTTCCCTCACGCAATAGACTATACAAAGTTACCATTCATAACTCAGCATGACTGTCGATCCTCATTAGGTCTAATGAAACGAATATCAAGTACTAGCTTTTGTTCTACAAGTTTGTACAATCATGAGTGGACGAATTTCTTAAGTGTCATAAGGATTTTCTAGGGAACTAGTTGGGAGGAATATGTGTTGTTGCGAAGTAATACATTAGTGACATTCATCTAATACCATTTGTTATCATCGAGCAAACGAGTTCCGGCATATATCCTTGCACGATTGTTGTTGTCCCGTCAGCACCACTGCAAAGCTCATGGTCATCGACTGAATCACTGGTAATCACGATTAGCTCACTTTCTCTGAGCTTCTAACATACAGCCATCGTTTTCCACCTTTTCACTGTTAACTTTAGGTAGCGTCAATCAACTGCTTGGTGCACCTAGAACGTGATTTTAAAAAATCTATGTTTGTTAAGAAAATAATTGGAAAACATATCGTGACCATACCACGAAGATGTGTTCGGATTTGATTGTACAGTGTGTGTTAGCATGCTTCTATGCATGGTAAAGCAGTCTACCCGTGAGCAGTGAAGGCAAGCAGTGAGTAACTGTTAAGAAAGTCTAAGGAATCATGTTACGAATATCAGAATGAGCAAAAAGTCAAAGTAAACGATGAAGCCATAACCGGTTCTGCACTCTCCGCTTAAATGTCAAGAAATCTTACACATCAACATCCACTGTTCGAAAATGACAAGAACGAACTATAAACAAGAAATCTGCCAAAACAATTTGGAAGAAGACGAGCGAATTTGTAAGCAGTTGTCAGTGTTTTCCCTCATGCTTTGAAATAATTGACCCGAACGTGAATACCTGCGTAGCTTAGTGTGCAGTTTAACTCGCGTCCGTAATAGTCAGACGTCAACTCTTTCAAATGTTCGTAGGTGATGAATAATATTCACTTTCCCGCCGTCGTTCGTTAGTCTGACGTTTATTAGGAGATGCATGGAAAATATTCGGAAAATATACAGCCGGATTGCAGTTTAACTTCTTTTAAACATAAAACTGCTGGCCTAAAAAAAAACATCATACTGCCCAGTTCTGACACATCTTTTGTCAGATTGTTGAAACCACCTACAATTCATCAAAAAGCGCCAGCACACTGTCTGCCGCAGGCCGTAAACGGCGTCGGAGTGTAGCAGGAACACGTAGACGACTTCATTTTCGGTAAGGTAACCCAAACTGGAAGATTGGATGTATTAGATCAAAGTTGAAATGGATACTTTTCTCAGTATTACTATTATTGTTCACTATTATTTTGCCATTCATGTCGGTAATATAATATGTCGGTCTACATTTATCATGACTAAAAACAAAAATACTTAGTAGCGCCGTGACATAAATCAAATAGACATTTCACGCACATATGCAATGTGGGAACAATCAGCAGGACCTGAGAAGCTTCTGTTGTTGTATAAGGTATAGTTAAGCAAGCAGAACTTATAATCTATGTCAGCAGTGATGTCAAGGGATGCGTTGAACAGTCTACAAAAAGGCTATGACTAGGAGACATTTTTTTGAAATGGGGTTTGATTCGCAATAGGCAGAACAAACCAAACCAACTCAATTTTTTGTTCCACTCATTAAATCTTGTTGAATAACGTTGATTACAGCGTGGAAGGGTAGAGGCGATGATAAGCCTCTTGAATTCTTCAGAAGTAAAATTATCAAATGGCAGGGCGAACAGTAGAGTCAACGTGTTAAATACGCACATGACCACACGCTTTGTGACCAACGTTTCACGGGTTATTAGTGCTTCGCGCTAGATTTCTAAACTTGGTGAGTACGGAGGGAATACATTTAGGTCACTTGGAATCACTTAAACCTAACAACATAGTTCAGCTCTGTTTATACACAGGTCGAAAGAACTGGGAATAAAATCAATGAATCGGCGGTCTTCACGTTCAGGAAGTCATTCATTGAGACATACATCAGGATTAAGGGGTAACTATCAAAAGGTAAATTAGTGAACATTAGGTTATAGAGCAGATTGTGAACGGGGACTCGATTGAGAGTGATTTATCAGGCTTCCTAAAAAATATTATCCATACATTTAATAAAACACACGTCAGTTAATGTACTTCTGTCAGAAGTGCAGAAGGAAAAAAATAGAGACAGAAATGAACCTTACAAGACGCGAACGTCGTTTACCGTATCTATTGACGTTCAACCGTCTCACACTAAGGAATATTGATGGCACACGAAGTAATCACAACAACAAGTAAAACACAAGATATACATCGTAAAATTCAACTGGAAACAACAAACAATCCCTCCCAGGCGATTACATTCCGACAGAAGTGGCAAACACATTTTTTGGGTATCCGATGAAACAATCTAAATTGCATTACGGTAGAGTCTACGAGAATATTTGAATAAGAGGTTCAAATGGTAAACTGCACTTCTCAGTTTCTCATACTAGCTGACCACTGGCAGTAAACGTACTTATTTTTTGTAATTAATATCCATATGGGTAAACCGTTTTTTGATCGGTTGTGTACTGTGTATCAGTTCTAATCGTGTAAAGTTTTCCACTTACTCACCTCAAAGTCACCGCGACTAAAATTCGTATCTTATTCCGTAGAACACATCTATGCAGCTCAAATTCTCTGCTGAGAGTAAAACACTACCCTTGAAAATCTCATCTAAAGTTTGTCACAGAGTGAAGCTGCTTTTGTGGTGTTATAAAGAATAAAAATTTCCTCATTAAATTAGATTTAAGCATTTTATTCGGAGACGACGGTTTAAAATGATCACCCTGAAATCGCACACGCAGAGAACATCACAACTGATAATAGTATGTTTTACTATTACAGTTACATGAAACGAGACAAGCTTGCCAATTTACTGAAAGGTAACATCTTTCTGACTTCATAAGATGGACACATTTTCTGTGTGAATAGTGTAAGCAGTCGCAAAGTTTACAGTATCAACACTCGGAAGAGTGAATAAAACTTTAATTGACTGGATAGTAGAAAAATAAAACATACCTCCATATTCTATTTGACAAACAACGCATTGTATTATTCCCAACATTGGTTTAGTGTATGTCCAAAAATGCTTTTTTCCCTAATTCGTACTGAATTGCTTGCTACTGTCTGATTTATTATGTTATTATTCACTTTTTCATGGTACCATTCTGTGGTTAAGTTCCTTTGCTTGGCATGTTTGTAAGCGAATTCTTCTTTGAAACGGTAGTTTGCCATCAACTGGAAATAAATTCTGATAACAGCTGATGTGTATGTCACAGTATGGTGAATTGGGAAAGACCAACGTGATTTGGTGAGATAACCGGATTATTAAACGGTCCTTTGTTGAACGTCTGAAATTCTAAAAACTGTAAGAATTAAACGAACACTCTTGAATACTAGATGAGACACTATCAGATGTAATGAGATAGAAAATGCTGTGTAAGAACTGGCTACCCAAAAAATTACAGGTGGGTGTTAAGGGCACTTACATTAACCAGTTCTACCAACATCACTTAACGTATGCTAGCTTTTGGTCTTCACACAATTACCTTGAAGGCTACTGACTGCAATAAGTTTGTACCCCTACTAAATACTGATAAACTATGGGGGTTTCCGTGAACCGTATAATGTTACACATGAAGCAATGAACATCTCGACAACTGGAAAATTGTTTTAAAACCCCGATATGGAACACAAAATCTAGTAAACAAAAGATGATGAGCGTGCTGTTTATTTTAATCACCACGTTGTCCCAGATAACGGAACTCTGTTTTACTTGTGGGAAGCCACGTCTAAAAGAGGGGGACGAATTTGTTTTCCCAAAATAATTATCAAGATGGTGATCTTGAGATATCACTTAAAACACTCTATAGCCGGAGTGAGAAAACTTACGGTACAAAATGTCACATCACTCCTGCATCAACCGAGAATATTGTACAGCGTCACAATTACTACTGGAATGTGTACCGTGACTGTCTCATTAACCGCATGACTGGTTAGTGACCTCTGCGGGTTGTGACTATTGTTTTGGTCACTGATCTTTTGTTCTGTCATATTCTTCACATTTTGTGGTCACAATGTTACGTAGCCATTACATGGTTTTGTCCAACTGTTGGTGGTCTCACTATAATTCTTGGTGTTGTTAACTTTCGGCTGAAAGCAAAATACGTGAACTAACCGAATCAGACTGTACAGCTTGATTAGGTGAATAGGCAATCATAGGTCAGAAACCTTCTACAATACCCGCTGACTGGTTGCCGCTTTCCTCACTCGATTATTGCACTTGATGTGGTTCAGTTGGTGGAGACAGCGACGATCAGACACTGCTAATCTGTTTAAATTGTCATCATACACAGACTGCGATTCCGAACCGTGCAGCATAACAGGACGTAAGAAATTATTATATACCCTTCGTTCCAACGATAAGCAGACATCTTTTGACACTTCACTCAATGAAGTTTGGTAAAGATAACACGTTGGTGCTATTTCATCGACAGTGGCACAGTTGGACAAGACAGTGCCAGCCAAGTAACTGATGTGTTCCGCAGCCTCAATCGAACGGGTTGTGTTATCAAAAGTGGGTTAGAGCTTTCTTTACTGATGGACCGGAATTTCGTACTTTATAGATATAAGGCGTATTCCGCAGAGACAAGCTCTGTCGCTCACTTCGAGTAGCATGACTTGCAAGCGTTCTGCAGATGTACGGTAAACGGGACAATATCATGTGTAGACCGCATGTCAGCTAAATTACTACCAGTAAGAAATCTGACATAAAACTCATTGTACCTGATAAGTACGCCCTGTAGATTTTCATAGGTGGCAAACTTGAAGTAAGAAAGAGCCTGCGGTACTGTTAACGAAAACCATTGGAAGTGATGTACACCCAGTATAGTCCAAGAATCTTTGTTTGCAGGGTGAAAATTTAATAATCTCAACCGATTTATGTATCTTTCTAGAACTCGCGGCGAAGACAGTTCCAGAGGGCACTGCGAACAGCAGAATCAGTTATGACTTTTAAGTTCAATAAAGACTACGACTGTCGACTGCCAGTAACAGCACCGATGCTCCAAGACTTGTCGCGCGACAAATATTTGGTAAGCGCGATCAGAATCATGCCTTTTCTCCGCGTAGTTGGCAATCCCAGTACCTACCAAGACAATGGAGTGTAAAGCCAATGATTAGGTTGGACGCGATGGGTACAAGACTAATGTTACCTAAAATGTGGGCCCTCGTCATTGAAACGGGAATACCTGCTGACAACTACCAACTACAAGGCGCCTTTGCGGTTATTCAAACCCTCAGAAAGTGCTTGGTCACTCATTTTCTTATCTCTAACTTTACAGTCCAAAGGAAACTGTATATTTTTGCTTGGAACCCTAGCATGCTGCATTGGCTTGGGCCTTTAAACCATTTTTAAGTCTCACAAAGAGCTGCACATAACGCATTAACGGATAACTCAGATCTCGTCAGCATCATATTCATAGCTGGAAGAAAACCAGCGAGGCTTGTGTATAAATTTCGGCGACGTGTCGCAGCTGCACAGCTTCTCTGTGAGAAGCTTGCATAGCTGTGAGTCGTTCTCAGTGTTAAATTTCTGCCACCTTGCAAGTTTTGAGAAATTTGTTTGTCACTGCTGGCTGACAGACAGTCCATGCTACCCTTCGACTCCGACGCCTGTTAGTTATCTTACTTTTACGAGCTTATAACATCCAGGGTTATAATGTAAAGAAACGGGTACGCACAGCAACGTGATGGGGGTCTAGGTAGTTGCTCCGAATTGTACTTTGTTCTGTAGCAGAACAGTGTCATCTGTAGCTAACTGTCACAAGACAACTCCAGCCGGGGCGATCGATCCCCTGGATCATCTGATGGATTTCATATGAGACATTGGGAGAGGTGGGTAACCAAGTCCAAATGTGAAATTTCCAAGTTCCTGGCGTGGCTTCGTAGCTCAGCTGGTGGAGCGCTGGCCGCGTTCAGGCACGGTGATTCTGTCGGTGGTTCGAATTCATCCGAAGCCTTGACTTTTCACAGTTGGGTGTCATCTAGAAAATAACTGGTGTACCTAATAAAGTCATTCTGGAGCGTACTAACGGAAAGTTTCTCTATTACACGCAACCTTATGAATGCATCTATTTTTGCCTAACTGCACTCATATCCTACATGACATTGTCTTACGTGGTAGGGCCAAAATCCCACCCCATGTAACCTCAGTTATCAGCACATCTTGAAAAACTGACCACTATCTCAAGCTAGAAGAATATATCTGACCAGTCTTTGGGTTTTGGTGCAAATCTGGCGCTCTTTAACCGCAACTCAAGGAGGTTTGTGGCAGAGATCACCCAAGTACTTAAGAGTTACATCAAGATATAATGTTTGTTGATCTATCCGCATCAATGACATTTTCTTCAAAATCAAGAGATTCACCTCCTATACAGTTTGTATAGAAGGACAACATTCTTTTGCTACCTCAACATGACGATGAATAAAACCTGTTTAATTCTTGATCTGTTCTCTTATTTTTGCCGAGGTCATTGTTAAAAAGATATTATTTCACCAAACATCTGTAAAATTAATGGCCGTTGCCGTGGGATTACACGCACATGTGCTGGTACTGTTTCCCATAAACCGTACTTGAAGGTATATGAGAAGTTCGTTGGCAACACTGCTGAAGTAACAACCAGTCTGTATTATCGAGAACTACCCTATGTTTTGTCCAATCATGCAACAGAATCTATACAACTCTCAGTCTGTTCAACTACAAGCGCACAGTTTTCCAGTATTTTCACTGGTAACCAGAATTTTAGCAAATATTGAACTGGTTGCTTTGTGGCTTTATTGATATGTAACCAAGTTCCTCATATTTGGGAACCGTGCTACTTAGATCATTTTAACTCACACTTTCACTTACTACTGTCAGTTATTCTCAGGAAGGACGACACCGTCAGTTGAAAGTCCGGCTTTTGAACGTGTAGCAGGCTTGTTATCGACTGATTTATGTGGTTAAGAACCGAGGTTTTTGCTAAGCTGAATGTTCAAGTTGGGTTGAATAATAGAATAAGTTGGTTCATTCATGCGAATAATCTGCATTACACTGTCAAATTAATGTTGAGTAAATAGAATATAAGAATGTTCACGAATATTCGCAGATATGATCAGCTAAACCCACGGTTGTCGAAAAAGTTTCTTTTATCCAATGGGCTTAGCTTCACGGTTTAACACCTGAAGAAACTGAAGCTGCATAGACCAAGTAACCTGGTGAATCAAAGTGAATAATGTGACCTACGGTAAGCAGAGTGAAATCCCTCATCAGGTTGCACGTTAATGACTAAAATTATCGCCTCAACCGATTTCAGAATCACAGGTGTGCAAGCAGTCAACTGATGTGCTATGTGCAATTCTTTCGGTGCTCGGGTCGCTTCGTAAGACAGGTATTTTACCATCCACTTAGTGTGTGTACGCCACCAATCGAGCGTTTGCGTCACAATCCGGTAATCCTGTCCAAAACGACTCAAGGCTTCTCTGTAAAAATTAGGCCTTCTCACCCGTATTTGTTTGTTTGACGGATGCTGTCTGTTCCTAACCTTCTACTTTCACTTACCTCTCACTGAGTTAAGTTCCTTCAGTGTGGACTGGTACGATGCTTACTTTTTATATTCCATAAGCTTCAATATCTGACCACTCCCAGAGAATGGTTCTGGACATCCTGATAAATATTGCGTCTACGGCGCATTCCCATAACTCACCATTGACGTTTCTCTAACGTTCAAACATTTTGCTCGTTTACTACGGTTGTTCACTCGACCAATCAAAAAAGCAGCAAGGATTTCTGCACATTTCTTTTAATTATGTTGTTTTTGTTTATCTGAAGAAGTTAATATAGCGAACTCTTTATTGACTAACCGGTCGTTCAGGTAACTTGTATTTGAAGGTAGCCAGAAGTAGTGTTATATCGGATTTTTGTCTAGCACGAATTCAACATTTCAGAATGAGCAGCATAAATGCTGGAGCTTAGTTGAGTTTGATAAAATATAAGCTAATTACAAGGAGCTGATAAATTTTGGCCGCAGTATATGTTGAGGTGCTTTGCCTGAAAACCCTTTGCGATAAATTTTCCGTATCACTTTACAAATTCAAGAAATTTTGTCAGTTTTCCGTGTTTTTAGGAATTTGTTTTGCACAATTGATGCTCACAACAAACTGCGCCTCTAAAAGTGACAGACTTGCGACGCGGCTAGCAAAAGTTTTCACCGAGATAAAAGTCATAAAACCAGGTCGATTATAAATCTAGTTTAATCTGTTTGATTTACTACGACTGCTGCCCGTATGCGGTATTGCATGGATGAAGGTGTGGATATAATCCTCGAGGTTATGTGATATCCACAAACCCAGAGCATTTCTGAATAGTAAATACTATTAATGAGGTGTTACACAGGACATTCACCACTACCATAAGACCAGAATTACTCCCCTCAGAGCACCTATTAAAATGGCATGTGAATAGTAAAGCATATTGGCCGATTTGATGTTCAGTTCAACCCTAAAGGTTTCAAAACTTGTCTTTTATCAGGAACTACCACATTAACAGACCTATTTACAACAATTTACCTACAGTGTTCTTCAAGCAATTTTTCTGTGAGATACACTGCGTGATATCATGCAAGGAAACTCAAAACTTGTGGAGCACTTAGAATCTATAGTTTCAGATGTGATCTAACAAGTATCTGATAACCGTGACTACTGGCCTCAAATCCGAATAATAATATCCAAATTGAAATTGAAGCTATTCGTACAAACACAACAGTTGTTAAAGTCTGCTGACAACACAAATCAACTTCAGATTTGTCATCAACGGCAAACTAACCTGAGTTGCACATTATTTGTTCCGTGCTCAGAATAAAGTGGAGAATATGCAGAATTATTGTGAAGAACATTGTTCCGTACAAGTTGTCCAGTATGCAGAGAACGTTTTGCAATTGTGTTCCATTTTGCTGTCGACTGCATAGATTACTTCATGTTCACGTCCCTGACTCAGGCTCGAGTGCAACAATATTGTTAATGTCGCTGATAAAAACCAGGATGACGGACGTCAAGCCCCTGACGTTAATTCCCCTTTGAAGTCACTATCTGTAGGTTCATTGAAAAAAAAACACAACAAGAAAACTAAATAGTACACCACTGAATGGGATCTCATTTTGGTAAGTGGATTGAACTGAACAGGAGTGTAAATCTTGACAGCTGGATGTGTCGACCTGTCCGATTAGTGTAACTGTGCGAATTCTACGTCTGTTACCAAAACAGTAGTAGCTGTTGCACCATATTTAGACCCAAAATAGACTAAATCATTCATTTCGGACAGTTTACCTATGTATAAACTTCCCGGTGCTGAATCAAAATGTCAACATAATAAGTAAATATAATCGTGTTATGGTGGACATTTCCACTTCATAGTAATCAATGGAACCTACATTTTATGTAGAAAAAGCTATTTTGAACAATACTACGGAACAGCAAATTATTCCGGTTAACTCCTTCCAAAATACTCATTGTAGTCATCAGAATTCTAATTGAAACATAATGCAGGAAACAGGCCAAAAGCAACATTTATTTCAGTAAGATTTCGGTCAGATTTTCATTAACAACTTTGACTGTCACATAAATACAAGCAAGGAACTTATCGCTTACGCTTTACCGTATGACAGTAAGTCAACTAACTTCAGCAAGAAAGCAAAACAATTGATATTGCACGCCCGAGGTTGAACAATGAAATTATCAGGTTAAATTTCCAACCAATAAAGTAGTAAGATATATATATCGTTTTTCAATAAGTGGGACTCCACTTTATATCATGTCAATATTCTAGAATTGTGAAAGTGTGGTCTGTTCTTCGCCACTTTTGCAGAAAAGCCTTTTTCAGTTCCCTTTTGTTTTAAAGTGCTTGCCTGTTTTTCGTTTTTCTGTGTTACCTCATACGTAGTCTATTGTGTTCAGTCAACGGCAAACTGTAGGTCTATTCTATCACTCAACTGTGCATTATATATCGAACGAGATATAGATAATTGTTTTGGATTTAGTTGCGCGTTTTCTCGTCAAAAAGTAGTTTCCATCTTTCACGTGGATAAGTACTGATGAAACGTTTGTTTTAGGCGTGCTAACAAGGTTATACATTTTCCTCGCAGAACAGTCGTTGTGCCTATATATGAAATTCAATCGCGGTCCAACATTATGCGTCCATTCGCCCCGTGTTACCTTATACCTTCATGTTCATTAGATAACTCGTAACAGAAAAATGTCCAGCAAATAGAACCATCAAACCTGGATATGTTCGTCGTGAACAAATTGGAAACTTATTCACACAGCACTTTCGTATACCACAGTAATTGTTCCCAACTCATTCGACGGAGCTATGCACATGTTAGTCTTTCCACTTTATTTGTGCGTCATGCGTCAGAAAAGATTGTCCAGCAATAACCTGTGAGTTGTTATGTATGCAAAGTGAAGGTTTTTTTAGTTCTTCTGTGCTTTCCAATAAAAACGACAATAGGTGCTAAATCAAACAAAATACTCACAAGATTAATTTGATTTTCGTAAGATTGAAGGAGTTACAGGTGTTTGGTATATTCACAACTTACATCTGGTGTAAATATCTATCTTTTGAGTCTACTAAATGTCGTTTATGGCTTGCCTCCGGCGTAATGGTCTGGGTAATGTTTTCAACTTTTCTTAAAAAATTTATGGTTTATTCTGCCTTGTTATCTTAAAACTGTTCGAAGAAGTCTTTTTGGTGCTACCTTACTGTTCCTTGGTTATTTTCGTTGAACTTTTAACAAAATATTTTACTGATAGATGGATTGAGAATAACACAACGTTATGAGCAAGTTGTAATACTCTACGTTTCAACCACCTCGGATGACAGTCCTCAAGAGTGTTGTTTTCGCGTCACCTGATAAACATCTATTTAATCCGAACAGATCAATTTTAGAGTACTCATTGAATTCACTGTTTCCAGTTAGTTGATTGTCCGTGACAAATTTGACACTGACGTCCTCCTCGATGCCTTCTGACACAGTGAGACGCGTTTAACAAATGCGCATTCACTAAAATACCAGTCAACAGCAAACTCATCTAATCACGGGGCTTCAGTTTTTCTAAACCTTCCACGGTATTGTGGTCATGAACAAAATAAACATATGTGAAGGAATGGATGGTTAATGTTTAGTCCTGTGAAGTTCTTCGGTTTCACTTCTTGGCCATTGTAAAAAAAAATCGAGCTAACAAATATATTTCTAGATAGTTAGCCTCACCACTGTGCTCACTGATCCCATCTACACCAACCTTGTTCGGTGACTAACACGACGATGGTTCAATGGGCACTACAATTGTAGTATAAAATACGTACTTCGATCCTTGTAGTTACTGACATTGATTATTGTATATCTGGCATGTCACCTGGTTGAGTTGCTGCTAAATGCGTTGTATACAAAGTCGGAGTTTCATCGTCCCTTCCAACTCTCAGTCCCCTCCTGTTTTATTCAGAATTGGCTTGATAATTGTTTTCTACTCTGTGTTCGCTAGATTGCAGGGCGAAGAAACCGTGACACTTCCATGGACAATGTCTATACTGCTAGCGTTCTGAATAAAATTTACTCGTTGTGTTCATCCACTGCTATGAGTTTGAGTTTGCTTGGGTAACTCGCCTGGGTTACTTCAAATATAGCCTTTCACACTTTCAATAGAAATAAGGATTTCATGCAATTCACACTAGTGCAGAAGGCAAGCCGTCGGTAACATGAGCAATATTTATTCGTTCATCCAAACTGGTCGGAAGCGCATTATTGCTACTCATCACGTTAGAGTATTTGTTAAACCTCAGTCACTGTTTGCGCGAGCAGGGTTGAACGTCGAAAATAATGGTTTGGTTACAAATATGTCCAAAAATAACATTTTGCCTCATGCGTACGGTGGAAATTCGAAAAAACGACACACCTGATAAATTGAATATGATTCACATTGTTGTATACAGATAAACCATTTGACCATGCGGCTACCTCCATCAAGATGAAGTACTAGACTCAAAGTTTCTTCTTGGTAGAGCCGGTCGGTTGTGTAAACGGCTAGCGACCGAAATCCCTTACAACCTCTGGGTGCTCATAACTGCTGCTGAACAAGTTCAACGATTTATGCGAACTGGACTGGAAAGGAAGCTTCAGTCGTTTTCTCATCAATGAAGTTGCCAAAACGGTTACCGCCTACTGTTGGTGCAATTGGATGATCTGAGCATGGTTCACAAGCGCATATCACTGAGTATTCAGAATAACCACTCGAGGATGCCCGGTTGGTGATTACTGATAAATTCCAGCGCAATCAAAACTCCAGTCTGTTGCTTATGTCGAATCTGTTGTGAGATTGGGTAAGCTTAAATCAGTCGCGAATCATATCTATGTCATACTGCCCCAAATACCTTGTTGCTTCTTAGTAAACACAGTTAACCGGTCAGTACGCCGCAGAATTCTAGAGACAATATGAGTCTGAAGCAGACTGGGTTTTTGTTCACGTTCTGTAAGTGCGGTGATATATGTGCCACACTGTAGTTGGAACAAACTACCAAAGTGACTTCCAAACAAGAAAACAGAGCAAACAAAATTTGCTTAAGGTAGTGATCACTGCTAACTGACGTGCTCACCGGTTGAAACGAATGCAGACGTGTCTATTTTAGAGTGTTTCATTCTATATGTTTGCAGTGGGTCCAACTTGGTCCGGAAGTATTTCACAATACTTAGAAATGTCCGTTTGGACAAAACTAATCAACATTGCTCAGCCACTAAACGAAGTCAAATGAAATAAACAGTTCTCATTAAATGCGTACCACTTCATTAGAAAATGCTCGCATTAATTCTGACAAAGTACGTAACTCTTCTACCGGTTAATAACTTTTGGAAAACTCTCTCAAGTCAAAAAGAAATATCCCAACCCTTTCAAATTTGTGGCGAAATAAACTTATCGAATTTTGTCGTTTTGCTCTGGACGATCTTTATTCTTTCTTTCACGCAGCCTTCACATTTTCTGTGAGCTGGAAAAAATCTACCTGACGTTGGTTTTCTGGTCTTCTTCACTAAGACGTCCATGATAGTTGGCCTTGTCTCCATAATTAAGTTTGCCTAAAACATTCCATGACACTATATTAATGGAATGCAATTTATTTTAGTGCTTGATTACACTTCCAAGACTAGTTCGAATAGCCCATTGTCCTTCAGGGTGTCATACTCGCTTTGTGTATTGTCATATTATGACAAAGATATGCTTGACTATGAGGGATCGACTATTCAACATAACTGATTAAAACTTTCTGAAAGTATGCGGCCCCAATTAAAGGGTGATTAACTCCAATAACACTATTTCTGTTGTGACATGTTTTACGGCATCTTTAACTTAATCCCGCAAAAGGTCATGGGCTATTTTGTACACAGTTCATAGAACGCGGAACACAATTTGTACTCAACTAACTGTGCTTCATGTCATACGCATATTTATACCAGTCTACGTCAAAGTGTCTGCAGTCATGTTTTGTTACAATCAAAGTTACTTTGGTGACTCAAGTGAACTTATTCTTAAAGTGTCACATCGTAACTCTGTGGTCTAGTGTTTAAAATCTATCCATGATTCCTTAGCTGTTATCGTGTTCATACAGGTCTTCTGGTTTTATATTGTATTCGCCAGTTCCTTCGTCAGTGTGTACAAGCTTAGGCAGCATTTTCTGAGTAATTGTTTTAACGCAGTCCTATTTCCCTAGTGACTTATCTCAATCATTCTTGCCTAAAACCTTCACTGCTCATGAGAAATTGTACAGGCTCAACCATTCCTTACAATGTACTGTGCCGGTCCAGTGTACTGTTTTCACATAAACCAGCGTCCACACACGAGTATTAGTATTCTTTAGACAGTCCGCTGTCTGTGTAATAAATATTCAATATTCACGATCTAAATTAAGCGATGTTTACTCGAACAAACAATGATAGTTTTGTAAATTGAACACGCTTCTGTTTTCTACTTGGCTATTTATAGTTCGATTGAGTAGAACGTTTAAAAAACAGTATGAATCCCGCGATCATATTCTGAATTATTTTATCAATACCGCGTAGATTTCGTGGTCGGAAAACTTCAGCAGCCATTAAAGTTGTAACCACGTGACGGTTAATCATTTTCATACTAAGTTGTTTTTTGAAGAAGTTAAAAATTTTGGAAGTATAAATATATACAACAGAAATTCGGGTTTACTCCAATAATTTCAAGGGTGTCAAATATGAATTATACTTCGTGAACTTCGGTTGTCAAAACGTGGCAAACAAGTTCGTTTCCGATGTTTCATCTTCAGGTCAAATACAGCACGATGAATATGAATTTAGTTGTCGAGTCAGGATTGTTTGGAATCCAGTACATTGTTAATTTATTGTCACTTTGAGATCACAGACATAGTTGCCGGGATACCGGGTCAACCGTTCCGTCAACGGGAGACCCCAGTAACTTGAGTACGTGAACAAAGGACTTTTGCGTGCACGCATGATGGTTTCGCAACCAGATTTTCATAGCCTCTGCAGCCGCCGGATGTGACATTTCACACCCCCGGTGTAAAAATGTGTGACGAGGTAAATTGGCTCAAATGCGACATTCGTATTGGTTCTGTCGTTCGACTAGATTAGATGGACCAAATTGGCGCTGAAAATCTTTCATCGTTGTCCGGTTTTCAATTAAATAGAATGGTGTTCGCGCATTCTCTCCAACAAACGCCTTGTTGTGCGACCAACATTACGCCGAAAACGTGCTTGTTCGTCATGACGTGATGTTTGATGAAGTCTTTGAGTATATTTGAACAGTTGAAATAATTCAAAGGCCCAACTTCTTAAGCACACCAATATTTTCCTCGTAGTTATGCACTGTGTGCATAAACGCCATACAGCCAGTAAACGAACCCATGAAATTAATGTCAACCAATGGGATCTCAGTAATACTAAAAGCTTAAAAAAGTTTTCATCAAAACTTCATATTCCTGCATTACAAACACATGTATCCACTTAATCGGATGAGTAGATAAAGGTGGCAATTGATCTGCCAGCTGCATTTGTTTTTGACATCTACGCAACCAGATTGCTCTTTTGAGTATCAAACACTACCCACTGCAAGTTTAGTCGTATTATGCTTTCAGTAGTTGACTCATCATAAAATTCTGGCAATATTTTATCATATATTCATTTTTCTATCTAGATTCGCAGCTTAGGGAATCCACGTAATTCGATAAACATTTGAGACGAACTCTACGAATTAAAAGTAACCCGCGAAGTATGCGTAATGTGGGTCTTTAAACAACCGGAAGTACGACCCTGTTATTGAACTAATTAGACACGGGAACTTTTAGTAGATTCTGTGTCAAAACTCCTGTGAACATTCCAGTGTTTGTCAACATATATGAAATGTAACATTTTGAGTTAAGCTGACAAACAGGAAAAAGACTGTGACGTTCACTCGGCTGTTCAAGTAACTATTTTTATCAGCTTTGCATTTCAATATGAGAAAAGTAACTACAATTCAATGTTTGAACTTCGTTGTTTACTCGTGGAAATTGGTTCAAGTGTTTCAAAAACTGCCGGTTTTTGATTCTCCACGGTTCATTCAAAACATTTGGTTCTCGAAACCTCATGTTGCCCAGCATTCTTCTGAATGATGTGAAATGTGAATCATCACAACGACCATGGGACACTTTTAAATTATTTCTCTGATTGCTTTTTTGTAGTTAACAATGTGGCTAACTTTGTTTGCACCATTTTACAGTTTATCACGATACTCAATTTAAAAAAATCCTTGGAAGTACCTTTGTAATATTTTTGCGAATATGTATGAACTCTAGTTGGTTTGTCCCAGACGAAACACTAATAGTGAACAGTTCTGATTGGAAAAAGTCAGAGGAAATTACAGGCTATAATGACCCTGTGAATAAAACCAATATTAATTCGAATACAATCACATTCGCAGTATACATTTATCAGCACATTTCGTCACTTATGTGAGCAGGAACAGCATAAAACATAATTGTTTTGAATATACAGCAGCCGAGTCTCGATTGCTAAGACATTGGGCCTCGGGTGGATCAGAAGCGGGAAACCTAAACATAGCAAGCGCTCTATCAGTTAAACTACGAAATCCCGCCGGAGACTACAAACTTTTAAATTTGAACTAAGTTACCCGCCCAGCTCCATGTGTCATATAAAATACGTCAATTATTCCAAGAGGCGGACTTTTTGAGCAAGATTTCTCAAAATGTGCACGATGTCATCCACCAACAACACAGTTTGGCATTAAAACTGAATTATCCGTACTTCACCCCTCTAAATCATTCGATGGAATCCGATGGTTCGCTCATGAAAATACATTCAAAATTTGTTTGAAGTCAAACCCGAGCTTAATCACTGGACTACCAATTTTAAACTAGTCTGTAGTTCAGGTCCCATATATAATCAGTTGAACAACTTAACAAAAACTTTATGTTCAGTAGGTTTAGGATCTTTCAGTCAAAACAGTAGTGATGCTAATAACATATGCATATGTTTCCTCACAGTTGATCAAATACTATTTCTGCTGCTTATAAACCTTCTTTGATCTATTAAGATCTGATCAGATCTTATAAGTTAACAACATAGTATGACAGTAACTACACTTATCTCTCGGTCTAGGTAGTCCAGTTGACCTTCATGATTGTAAAGTAAAAAAACACCAGGTTGTTCATTTTGACTAATCTTACTGCTTGAGAATCTAAACTCTTCTCAGTCCCTTGAGGCTATACTAACACCAGTAGGCAAAATAGCAACGAACATTCTTTGAAAATCACCTGAAAGTTCGACACACAAAAGTCCACTGAGAACTGTTTGTCAAGCTAAAATGATAAACTATTGCTGATCATCTTTTTCGTTTATACAGTGAAGAAAGGTACAGCTCCTGAAGCATTCTGAAATGTACAGTTACGTAGTTTTGTCTGCAATTTATCACATCGAATATGCCAGTATTGTGTGAACGAGGATTTTGCACTACCAAACATAACTCAAATAACCGTCCATTTGTTGGTTTCCAGTGCTCATAGGCAGTTGGGGAATTGTTAAATTACATGTTAACGAGCGTTCACAATTTGTCTTTTTTTACATTCAAGTGAGCTGGCTTCTCCGTATGGTCTTTTTCTACAACAAGCAGTAGGCTCGAAATTCACCTTTGCATAAATTACTTCACAAATCACATCCTTGACAAAAAAAACGGAGTTCTTATCCATGTTGTTTTCAGACGAGCGTGTTGTTCACTAGGCCACTGAAATCATTCTAGGCATGGGCCCGTTTGTATCGCAGATATGTTTGTCTGGAAACAGTTGTGTACAATGTTTGAATTACCCAATCATTTCAAGAGGTGCAACAGCAACTGATGCAATGCCCCTAAATGACAGCTATTTTTCTGGCAACTGTTAGCCAGTTTGAACTATTCGCCATTATTTGACATATGGGACTTCAAATTAGTTACTTGGATAGCTCTGGAAATATCTATTTGAGTTAGTTCGCACTGATATGCATTTAAGCGTACACTTCATTGGAAATATTAACAAATAGGTGGTATTCTTCGAGTTAAACAAGATCACTCAAAAATGTCTGACTGACGTTCTCAACGTCACTACAACAAATCACTGGCGGACATAACATAAGCTGGTAGATACCGAAACAGACTAGAGGCTAATTGTGTACGCTTGGGTAATGCGCCTACTACTTATGATCAAAGTTCATAAAATCTGCACTAAAGTTTTCCAACTGCGCTCGCAGAATACGACGTGGGCATCACGAACCACGACAGCATGATTGGTTCAAATTACACATGAAAGTCGAAAATCACTTACAACTGGTTGCAGCCTTCGCATTTCCATAGATTTTCTAGCCGGCCAATTTCGGAAAGAAGCCCTAGACTCGATTTTCGTCCTCATTAGAGCTTGTCAATAGTGCGTATTCTCGCCACTGCCTCGACTAAAACTCCGGGCACGCTTTCTTGCGTCGACCGTGTTGACCACTGCACCATTGACGTCACTTTAGGTGCGACTGAATCATCATAGGTTTACGCTCGGCCGCATGCTGCCAATTGCTCCGTATTCCGTATACATTAATCCGGGTTTTGTAGCTTAGAGCTTAGATAGATGTTTGATTGTCGAACGGTTACTTCCAACCAAGCTGAAACGTAATTCTTGATTCAGGTCTCTATCTGTCGGCTCCTATATCTATAATTTACTGCTGAATCTGTCAAAATTTTGTTTAGTTGTGAGCCCATGTTCTACTCTATAATGCTGATGCACCCGAATGTTGCTCGTACCGTCCGCAACATTGTTCGTTGACTCTGGAAAACACCAAGTCATATTTTTGAACCAAATATATGTTAATGCTCCTAAAATTCCCCTGCAACCACCAAACAATCTCATTAGTACACAGTTTCGCTTTATAATCGAAAGTTGAAACCTGTTGATGAATGGTCACAAGTTCAGCTTCAACGGATTCATATGTTACAATTGTTGCGGTGTAACTATAAAACTGTTCATAATACTGCAATATGATTTCGGATTTTAACTAAACCACCACTGATCGGCCTAATCAACACTACCGAAACTCCTTAACAAGAGGTTTAAACAAACAATTTTACGCTGATCACTTGCATTAGTTTTTAAGTGTACAGTTCACACCATCTGTTGCCCCGGAAATCCAACTCTGAATTTCATTCAGTGATTGGTTTTCAAATGCATCATTTTAGTGGGACTTCTGTCAGTGGGGGTTGTAATCCAATTATGCTTGTAGATGAACGTTCTTGAATTTGGCTTTATGGTAACCCACATAAATTTTCCAATCATCTTCGTTATTCATGCGCCGTTCAAAAACATTTGTTACCACTGACCAAGAAAATAGGTTCTAAATTCTTCTAATTAGTACGCATCGTTGACAAGGGAACGTCAGCCTGATCCAAGCCCATTAGGAATATAATCTCACGTAATAGAGTGTACACACCAAGCTCAAAGAGGAGGGGGTTGTGCAGGTAAGCAGAAAGCTTATTAAATAATTAGGTTCTAAAGAAATATGGTTGCGTGTGGGTAGGCAATTCCGATGTTGAAAGAGATCTTTCTTTCTGTAATTCTCCTCCCAAGGAGAACAATTTTTCTTCATGTATATTCTTTCATGTGCCTTCGTGAACATGCAGTCAAATGCATAGAAAGACTGTGCTACTTCAGAAGTAAAGCTTGGACGAAAATAATTTTTAGAAAATTATACGTGAGTACATCAAACATGTTTACAAAGGCTGTTGGTAAGTTTTAACTGGCATTTTTCCTCACCATGTATGTCTCGTTACAAACTTCCTAGTGCCACTCAAAACGGTTCTGTGTCAGTGACTCAACTTTAGTGGTTTATAATAATCACTGCGACCAGAATACAATGCAGAAGTATACGTACATATGTGAGAAACATGGCATGCACAAAAATTATAACTGCCACCGTGGAACCTGTTCTTACGCTATTGCACACCACTTATTTCTATAAATACTCGTTCAACTGCCAGTTCATTTATACTTGCCGTTAAACAAATAATATCACCGAATGTTTTAAAGGCCGTTTTGCTATGCAAACTGTTGTCGAATGATGGTGGCAAAGCATAAGATATGAAGAAATCTAGCAGAACTTCCCTCCTTCGTTTCAATTCAGTACTGAAACAGAGTGCTTAATCAGAAAGCCTTGAAGCCTAGCACATTTGCAGACACTTTCAGCTCTAAAGAGTATTGATCGCGTTTAGATTGAGACTAAAGACTGACCAATTTAACATACTTATTCACAAATAAACGAAAGACACTTTACGAATTGTGAAGTAAGTACTATCGTATTGTCTGCCAGCACAGCGTGTACTTCTACGCAAGCAACGTGATATTTATCCGAAAGAAGTTCACGGTATTTCCAGTTGAGAATATGCACGAAATATTCTCCATACAGAAAGATCAGTGCATCCATAATCGCATAGAAGTTTCACTTTTTTATAATAAGATTAGATTTTATTAGTTTCGTTGCGAAACTACAGTTCACATTACTGAATATCGAGTTATCTCTCCCCAATTCACCAAGACCATCCAAAGCGAGAGTTTCCTTGTAACGTTAAATCACATATTCTTACTGAGGTCCGCTTAAGACTTGTGTTGCTACCAACTTCATAATACAATGAATATGTTCGTGTGCGATGACGATTGATATTTTCAACTTCTAATTAATAACCCAAGAAAACTGGCATCAAATTTTTGTCAGTCGTTAGACAGCTTTTTCGCAAACGTTGAGCTCAGGTGGCACCATTTCGCTACTTACCAAACAGAGGTTGGAATTCATAGTTTCGCTATTACTTCCTACAAAAAACTGCTCGCCCTATGTTCTTTATATATTTTCTTCCTTTGCATGATAGTTTTTTGGTTGATACGGGAGCTAGGGCAATCCTAAATATGTGAGTTGAAATGCCTTTCCAAGTTGAGATTGTTTACTATGTGTTCTCGTGATCTGTTTTAGCCAGATAACACATGTTAAAATCTATTATGAGATTGGACGGATGAAACTGAGCTGTTCATCTTGATTGTTCAGGCATATCGGACGAAGGATGCAACCTGCTTTCCAGTTCACTATTCCTGTCAACATATTCCATATTCCCTAACGTGATTTCGTTCTACGGTTTTACTCATCTCAGTGGAATTCAGTTCATCGAAACCTAGGGGCAATTCGGCAATAGGTAGTTCGGCGAGTATTTAGAAAAAAGCAGTAGTATGTCTTAGACTAGGCTGATGATCGACACACTTTCTTGACTGAAGGAGAGGTAAAACGGTTGATGCCGATCTTTATCGCTTACTCCCAAAATCAAAACTAAGGGAAACGTGTTAAAAAATATTATGATATTATTCGATTCCCACTGAATATGCGTAAAAACACAGTTTGGCCACAAATCAGTGAGTGCGATGTTCAACTTGCTTTATATGTACGTACGGTTTACTTCGGACAAATTATTCGTTGATAATGTTACTTTGTTCAACAAAGATCTTGTACCGCTCGAACAGCCTAGAACGTGATAATGCTATAACAAATGGAAGAAAATGCTCATATATTTGCTTTGTTGCAATGCAGTAATATGCAAAAACCGAACGTCTGGTTCGGTGGTACGCCTTTCAACTAAACCACTATGAATTCACTCCTCTCAACTTAAAGAAACATGAAACTCGTTGAAAAAAATCGTGAGAAGCTATAACCTAAACGCTTTCACCGACTTACAGTTATGTCTCAAAGTTCAACCGGACAAGCTTCTATTTCAGTTTCAGAATCACCTAACAGATGAAAACAAATGTGATTGAACACGACAGCTTGAACTGGTTTACTCGCTGTTTGTCAGGTCTTGAATTCAAGCGCATACTAACTTAGGTGGCCGTCAAGTTTTACTAAAATCCGCTAAACGTTTATCAAATGTGACAGTATATTATTAATTTCAGGGCTTACATAATGCAGCAGTAAGGCACAAACGGAAATATTAATTACTCGTAAATACCTCTATCGATCAATAATCTCTAATATGCAGGAGAAACCATTTCCTGAGCTTGAAAACAACCTGTGCATCAATGTGCACTGTCATTCCTGCCAGCAAATAACTTCCTGACTAATGTAGAATAGCACACTTTACGAGCATATCCTCACTGCGGAATATCTTACAAATTTCAAGATTATCCTTATATTTTACGTACGTTCGTGGCCGTACTCGTCCAGCCCATATAAGTCACAAGCTTCTGACTAAAAAAGCGTTGTTTCATCTTTTGTCAACCGTTTAACTTATTGTGAGTATTCAAGAGGACCTCGAAAGCTAAAGTTATCTTGGTTCGAAAGTAGACATTATTTCGAAGCGTCCGTACCACGATTATGCAGTCTGAAATGCGATCTTAAACATATAGTGGCGTGTAATTATTTTGTGTTCTTTTTTCAAATCTAGAGAACTTCAAAAAGCAAAACGCTGAAAAAGTTTGCCCATTGATTACTAAACTGGTCACTCTTCGAAGTAAAAAACTTTGTTTTTCAAGGCTTCTCCCAAAACCACTTCATCACAACTTCCTACTTTATAAAAAAGTTCTTTACCTAGTACTCGACAAGCGCTATCGTTTTCCATAAGAACACTATAAACATATATAGGTGAATCTTCCGAATTTGTGTAACATGTGTAACACGTGGTTGACTACAGATAACATTTCAGATCTTGAAATAGTTTTACGTATTCCATGTTGCATCTACTATTATTCTGTGAATATTTTTTAAATATTGGTTTGCCATATGTTTTGATCTTTTAAAAATATAAGCCATTTTTAACTAAGTGATGATTCCGTGCCTTGTGAACGCATAAACGTCCTGCAATGTGGTTAATTCGTAAAACTGGTTTCTTTCTGGAATCTACGATAACTTGCACACCAGTAAACAAAAGAGTTATTTACTACAAGCGTTCACAATTTTAGGAGACTAACGTAAACTGACAACCAAAATATCAACGTACACGTTAGATAATACACCATCGGAAAACTCTGGAATAACACACAGGAGCATGTAAAATAAATGCCGCATTTGTTTATCCTAGACCATAACAACTGGCATTGATTAGCTTTGAAACCGGTCGTCGGAAAAGTTAATACCTCAGTGAAAATATAGTTCGCCGACTTACCACGGAGTGAAAAATGTGTTTCTTTGTACTATCCGATTAGTAATTACCTCAGAAGGTCCGCCTGATTATTATTGTGTTTTTCGTAGCTTTTTTAAAGGAAGTGACGATGTTTGGATTATGCAAAGTCCGCAAGGGTTAACAGATCTCCGGTATCTGTCGCACAAAGTCAGTATGTGCCTTGTGTGTGTAGGTGCGTGTATACTTGATACTTCGGCTATTTATACCCCAATTCGCGCAGACAGACAAATTCTATTGGCGCAAAGTCCCCAACCCTACTATGGTTGTCTTTTAGCTGGCCTAAAAAGCCAATCGCGTGTAGTATACTCGGCGTGTTGAGAAACATATGTTCGTGAAACTAGCCTCTATTGCTCCCCAAATAAAGTCAAGTTTTAAAATAAACAATTTTGAAGGAATCTCGACATTGACAACCAACGCGAAAAAGTTTGTTATCTAACAGCTGGATGTTTTGGCAACAACCAGAAGAGCACGTAATGTCAAGATAACTGACTTGACATTGTATACATGGGATCAACAAAGTTTCATGCAAAATTCACAAATCAAACAAAATGTATGCATATGGAATGTAAATGTTTGATCACTGTGATTACTCTCAACCTTCCGTCCGATTGATATGATTGACAGGTCACATACATAAAGTAACTCATCTCTCACGTGGTCGCAGTCTGCAACGTTCACTTTATTCGTGTCCAGCAAAGTCACCACATGTATGTTGTTTGGCACCTAGGCATCATAGTGTAATGGTGAATATAACAATTCAAAGACATGTTTGACAAATTGTTCGCATACTGAGTGCAAGGATACCAAGAAATATACATTAACCAAAAAAATGTACTTTAGCCAACGACATATTTGAATATGCTTGTCAGGGTCACATGTCACCACAAAAGTGGACGATCGAACATAGGCATTTGAAGAGAGAATAAATGCTGTTGGAGTAGAGCGGAGTGGAATTCTCTTGATCTCGTTGAGTTGAAGTAACACTGCGATAATACTTAAGCAGCATAAACATTCTAAAGAGTATCACTTCTGACAGAGAGGTATAAACAACCAATATAACCACATGTGGTGTTGTGTCAGACAGGGTGTAATGTGAAGTCGAACATCCTGGACATACGAGTTAAGATACGCTATGCATCCCCACGACAGAATACCCTCTGTACGCACGAAAATTTTACACACATTCACACATTCCTCGTGAAGTGAGGTGGCTGTCTATTACTCTGCACTTGTATGGCAAAAGCAAATTTATGCGTACATCTATTACACAAGCGAGTAAACTAACTGATATTCTGATTATGAAGAGCCATACACTTTTCGAGAATAGCATGCGAGGTAATCATAATGGAAGCTTGGCATAATCTGAGAAAAAATGCATGTTAACAAAGAACTTCGGTAACCTAGCTGTCATCAACTTAGACAGATAAACGTATAACCGTGATGTAGCGTACAGAGTATTACTGGAGAAATTTTACAATGAATGATTAAGGAAAGTGTAGAATGTGAGGTTTCAATGGACCTGATTCATTATATTGTCTCTCACAATTTCGAGTCGTTTGGTGGATGTGTGTGTGTGTGGTGGATGTTCGTCGAAACCAACTGCATGCCAACAGGCTATACAACAATGATCCCGCCAACCATAATACAATCATTGTCATTAAGATTAATGGGTCAGTGAGTCACAATTCAACTCCTGAACCGAATCTCCCTTCGAGTATCACAAATAAGATGTTCACAACGGTCATCAACAGAAAAAACTAAACAAAGGCAACATACAATCGATTGGTTGATTGTATTTCCCATGCTGATGTGTCCACAGATTTTGGGAAATCGCCAAAACTTCCCGCCGAATTCACTAACTAAAACTCCCCTGCCACACCACTGTAGTCTTGCTTCTTCCCGGGGTAAAAAGTGTTTGCCAACACTGCCATAGAAACGTTCTGGTTAAAATAATCAGCTGGATAGTCATGTTTCTTCTGATAAACAGTTTTCAAATTTCATTTATGAAATACAATGAAGTGTTCATCAAGAGACCACAGAAAAAAACATATCGTTTTCTAAACTCTTGCCATAGAACGTAAAAAAACGACACCGAAATCGTGACACGTTCGTAGAAAGAATATGCTGCCGAATACGTAAAGGAATATCGATGACAGTCCTTTAACAGTGAAGCAAATTCATTGAAACAGAGGCAATGTGGTTAAATTAGAAACACAAAAGTGTCACATTCAGGTCAATATTAGGAGTAAAAGTGGTTTAGCGAACATTTTGTTTTTGATTGTACATCATCGAGCTAATTACGTAACATTTTACATCAACACGGTCACCAAACGAGAAAACTAAATAGTGATTTGTCCTATAATTATGTGGTTTATTCTAAGATTGCCATGAAGCTATCTGCTAACAGTGCGCCTATTGGTAACCCACCGCAACGTCATCCTTCTGATGGCGTCTTTTACCATCACTCTGAAACTGCACATTCTGCGTACAAAATGAAATCAGATTTTCGAGTGTGTCCTCGGATAAGCTAACCTTTAAATCTCTGAAAAGCAAAAACCCGCCGGGGTTGTTAACAGTTCCTATAATGTTATGTACATGAACAGAGATCATACATCAAGGTAAACACTTCCATGGAATTGACGAACCTGAACACATTTTTTGCCACTGGTCCACGATTTCTCTTCGCACGGGTTTTAGTAACTGTGATAGACACTGTGCCATCGACTGATATGGAGAATTGCACATATTCCGAATCGGTCACAGTAATCATCATACCTTGTTAACTTCCGTTCACCTCTGTATTCTATTCATGTTCAGGCAATACACAGATTGATATATTCACCCCTGGACCCACTTTTGACAGATATCTTCACGCAATTGCTAGAGAAATCTACCCTTCGTGGAGCTTTTGAGTAGAGCACTGTCTGCCACAGATACATGGATGATATCATCTGTGTAGCTGATGAAACTGTGAACCAAAATAGTCTGTTTGCTTAACCGAACACAATGCATCCTAATATGAACACTATACTTGCAGCCAAGAAAGGTGGATGAATATCCCCCTTAGCTTTGACAATTAATTGTCGTGTAGACAATTCACTTCAGAGAGGCATTCACAGGAAGAAGACATGAAATAGTCAGTATACTCACTTTCTCGATCACTTACCTGTCAGACAGAAAGCAAACCTCGTTTGCAGTTTGGCACAGAACTATGAAGATATGCACTGATGATACCACTGAAGCGGAAGTGAGATGTTTGTGCTGGATATTCACAGAGGACACTTACTCCAAAACCGTACTGACTGGCACATAGAAATGGCAATACCGAAGGCCAGACTGTCATCTGCGGAAGAGAAGTTGATTAACATGATGGTAGACTATAAAGGTAAGGCGTTGGCCGAACTGGTGACCGGTAGGCTAAGGTACGCAATGGAAAACTCTTATATTGCAGCACAACTGCGAGTCTCATCTAGATCCAACCCGGTGGTCTACTTACAACCCAAGGATACGTTGCCCAAGCATGTGATCCCATATAGTGTTCACTCTTCCACGTACTCTTGTGGAATGGGTTACGTCGTTTGCACAACCAGATGCCTTTCTCAGAGGATAGGTGAACATCATTCTACATATCTGACCCAAGGCTGAATAGATTCGAATTTGGGTGCAATTCTGGCGCACCTCAGTGACCCAGTGCACCAAGTTTAAATTGAAGTAGCTTCCTGACCGATTTACCACTTACCCAGCCGTCACTCCAGGGTAACCGCGTGTCGTATTCCGGCCACTGTAAAAGCGCCTGGAATTCGGCCGTACAATCCACAGTTTTTTAATCAGAAAGAGTTTGTGCAGACCCTGCAGTTATCACTACTCTCCACTCTTCATTTACCGCCTCCGGGAATCACATATGTCACCTAATTGCTCCTCAGTTCAAAACCGTCTGATGTAATTATATCACAAACTGCTTTTGAGTTTGCTCGCCTAGCAACCACGATAATGCAGACTGTTACGTAATTGACCCGATGGTGAATAATCGAAAACAGACTGCTCGCTAAACTACGTTTTGCGTCTGACGAATTCATAAAAGCCATTCCAAACTTTGGAATAACTAAGTCATTCCAATCATTAGCCGGACACTATGAAGAGCTGACTAATTGTGTTAATAGTGTGTTAGAAATAAACAAGGCGGCTTTAGAAAACACTTAATTTTTAGCCACACCATGATTAGTGGACTGATGAAATGTTGTGAAAGATTGTTGACTCTGAAATATATGTACTACTGATGGACCTCGTGAAATAAATGACCTAGGTAACATACAAATACTGAAAACGTTCAGTGTAAATAGGCTTACTTCATCACCGTTGTTGGCCAATGTTCTGACCCCCCAAAGTTTGCTCCTGCTAATAACATCAGGTAATCAAATACGGTCCAACCGTTCGAAATCCAAGTTGTGTTCCCTTGCCAACGCAACTTTGTCACAGTCTTCTTCTAAACGGTACGGTGAAAACGTTCATCGTGTTAACTATCAAAATCATCAGACTAGTATTAATCTACGCATTTGTAAAACATATTGTGATGAGGGTGAGCGAGGCGAGTGGTGAATCCAAAAACTACTCACAAGCGAATGCTACTGTGCGTTTATATATGATGGTTCAGTCGAGCTTAATATGGGATCAGTGACTCCCCCAGTCACCACGGTTGTTTCATGAAAGCGTGGCAGGAGTCCTTGTCTCTACCATGGCAATGATGTGCACTACCGACGAGCTCTAAGAAGAGCGAAACTCGAGTATAATGCTTTACTTCGAAACGGGCCGACTGAAATACTTACGGAGATAGAGCAGCTGCGACCAACTGTGA
>LUCH01000010.1:56715-132216 GCA_013368495.1 Paragonimus heterotremus | reverse complement strand
ACCCCCAAAGTGCAGGAGGTTTTCCTCCTGCACTTTGGGGGTGGTCACAAGCTCCCTGACTAGCCAAATGTTCTTTACATAACCATTACTATCTAGGATATCACCAATCGGAAAGTGTTTAGTTTTGCCACCAACAGACCCAACGTATATCTCTCGCCAGCTGTGCTAGGCATTCCATCACAGTATGCAAAGCTGAAAGAAACACTCACTACCTACACCAGGTCTTCGACAATCTGAGTGAAACCTCCGTGTTTAACATTCTGTGGGATCAGACTACTGAGTTCTCTCACCCGGTTTCTTACAAGCCAGAAGATCCACCCCCCTTCGATCCCAGTTCAGCACAAAGAAACGAGTCCTATTGCCAGTTTGTGGTTTTAGGTAAGCTGACAACATTTTTCTCTCGCCCAATTTTTAAGGAACGTCGTCTTCGGTGACGCAAGAAAGCCATGAGCTTTACGTGTTACTTACCTAATTGTGCAACTGTTATTAAACGTGCCGAGTGACGAAGCATTATATTCCACTTTATATGAAAGAAGAGTAGCATTGCCTTATAATTAGAATGTCTTTTGCCATCAGTTTATTTATGTTTGGATGGATCTACATTCACTGACTTCCTTCAGACGTTTACTGGTCATACATGCCCGTAATGTGGCGCTCGGTTTTTGCAAATTGGGTATTGCGTAGAAAAGCTACGATTTCGAATGTCGGGATCCAATCAGGTTACAGGAACTGGAATAGTTGGAGAAATACAGAGAAGAGAAGTACTTGCCAGTAGTAGATCGTGGTTAGTGGCAACAAGACGACCTAAACTGGTCTGAAACTTGAAGATATGGAGCACGTATAAGACTAAGGTTACTGAACCGGCTGATATGGTGAGAACCGTCATTGTGGTGATTGATAGAAGCCGTCAGTTGCCAACTATGCGACTGGACATGGGTGCGGGTGAGAATGGCAGAAAGAGAGACAGAGAGACAGAGTAAATTTTAATCACAGTTCAGTTCGAAATGAAGTAAGGTTCATGGTTACCTTGTGTCCAATAAAGACAATAGTCCAATCAGTCAGTCAAAAAGGCTTTTCTGACCAGAGCAGCAGATTACAGTTGTTTCTTCGCAAATGAATTTATCTTCTGTCGCTTTCACGCCTCATAAACGTATGCTTTCAAAAAGAGGCCGTCCCACGCGACCAGGAGTATTTTGGTTGATAATAGTCGCACAAAAATAGTTTATACACACGGTCTATTCACTACTAATGGACAATTACGGGATTACGTGTTTGTATGCATCTTATAAATTTTTCAACACACTCCCATCGTTACAATGATTCTATCGTTCTCTGTTTATTTTAATCAGTCCATCATTCGGTGATGTCCTTGTACTGTATTGCCAACTGAAAATGCCACTTCTGCAAAGTATACATCCGTCTCTTAAATGCTATCTAGTTGCTATAAATAGATTGTTATATACAGATTTCGTAATCATAGATTGATACGGGGTTGGAATATATTCAGTGTAGTTTTAGTCACATTTTACTTTCATTAACACTGAAGAAAAGTATATGTTAAACATAGCGGAAAATATTAAAAGCACTGTCACAGACTAAAAAGTGAAATTCCTAAACTGGAATTCGGTTAGTAAGGGTTGGTAATAATGGGAAAGAGAAAAACAGACAGAAACCAGAACCTGTAACCCACACACTGTAGGTTCTGTCTGATGAATGCGTATTGTGCAATGACATCAGAATGCTTCATCTGCATTTCAAAAACAAAAATCCCACGTTTATTTATTTTTTAATCGATTTCATGTACATTTTATACCAATGCATATAGTTCTATTGTGTGCCAGAGTACACACGGTTAGTGAATTCGACGATATCAGGCAGTTCATATTTAGACTCAACTATTTCTTCTTGTACCTAAGACTAGAATACGTGAGTGAACAAAATCAGCAGCTAAATTTTGGACTGATGGTGAAGTTCACTACATCATTTCAGTTTTCAGTTCTTGTTAACTTAGTCTGTGTGCGAACTGACATCGAAAGATAAAGCGCATCTGCTCACGTGTCAATGGATATTGGTAAGCGACCGCAATAACCGAACCGTGAAGTTCCACCATAACAGATAGTTACTGGACTGATTACTGGTAAATAGAGTTGGTTGTCGCATGAACGACATTTCTATGGACTGATCTGTCAATTTCACGGTGCATTACAGCACAAAGAAAAGATGCATCTTCCTTCTGTTTGAAACTAAGTACGACTAAGCAAGAGTGACCCCTGTGAGATCGACTGATGTTGAGCTGGCGGTGACCACTAGCCAGACAACCAGAAAGTGCAAAAGTGATTGCGATTCTTTCGTCAGTTTCCATTCAGACTGAGCCATTCTCTCCAATTCCCTCAGATAAGTAGCGAACAGTGAAGGTCATTTATTTTTGTGAGTAATAGCTACGGTGTCAGCAAAGCAGATAGCACAACGAATTCTGACCAACAAAGAACGGTGGGTGGGAAATGTTCGTTTTAGAACTGTGTACTTCTAACCGTCTCACGAGATTGACTCAAAAATATATATCTGTTACACAAAGACAATTGTGGAGATATTTAATCCCCTGAGAAAACTGTGATTGCTTTCTCCTTGAATCCACACCAACCACTATGCGCCCTTGCACAAAAATGAACATACAAGCTTTTCGTTTGCGACGCGACTGTTTCAACAACAGAGTTCTAAGAGATTCTTGGGGCTCCAGCCAAACTTTTATTCATGTAGCCCTGTAATATTGGCTTGATTATTTCTGAGCTACAGGGAAATTTAAGAGTAAACAAAATCTCAACCCACAGAATTTTCCAAACATGTAATCACCCAACAACAGAAATCGTCCTGTTAACACCGACTGATGGATCGTTGTTTTCAGCCTCTGATTCCACCCCTGTAGAGCGGACTGTTTAACTGTGCGATCAGGAGGACTGCTGAGTTATTCGGCACGTTCCCAGGTGTAATTAGACATGAAAGTTAGCGACGATGCAGTCTTTTTTCCGCCTTCCAACCGCACTTCCACAGGCCGCTAGATACGCATTGTTCAATTGTCTGTCCATATTTTAGCTTACTATAGCTGACTGCGATTGACAAGCTACACACCAAGGCTTTTAGCGATCAATCTCCTTCATTTTAAACTGTAAATATTTTCTTCTCTTTCAAAAGCTCTCTGATCAACCCAGAAAGAGAATAGTGTAGGAATTTTACGTTGCTTCCCTTGTACAACTCTGTGAAGTTATGAACGTCATCGCGAAATTTGCACTCAACCCAGGTGCTCTTGAGTTATATGCTTAAGCATGAAACATAGTTGCTTACAGTGAGGTGGATCTATAACGGAAGTTTGTTTTTGATGTCTCATTCTCCCAGAACAACTTATTCGGGTTCACTGTACGTCGTAACAATTATATACTATCTGATCCACAAGAAATATTCCATTAAAACAGAAAATGGGCAGACGTGGAGCTACTCAGTAGAAAAGACAGTACTATATTATCACTAAAGCATTGCCTAACACATCTCGTCCGATGGGCTGCAGTCACACAAGGTCTATTTGTTCAAATCAGACATTTTAACACTCCGCCCGATTAAGATACGCATATCAGAACCGTCTTTTCTGTATCGTCTATATGAGTTTATTTACAGCTGCAGTCAAAAGCCGAACAGTAGATGTAATCTTCCCCTTCCAACACAGGTTTAAAGAGAGGGTTTTGCGGTTCCCTCAGTGTCTTATTTGATACTGTGTAAAAATGGAATGTTACAGCTCCTTCGCGGTGATCTCATAGTGGTATTCAACTGTGTTTGTCAGCCCGGAAGTAAACAGAAGGTATTCCGGTTCTTATCCTGTTCATGTCTTCCGTTATCATTGTACATGGCTATTTTTGTCCAGCATAACTAATACGTATGTACCTGTTAACGAATATGTGTTTTTGATGCCGCTTATCTAAGCAACAGCATTTATGTATTACTTTGGAACTGACAAATAATTTATTTCTAAAGTGCGTCCCATTGCTGATCTAAATTTCTGTCAACATACGATCAGTTTTGATTCGTCCAATTTGACGCTGATCAAGGTTCCGTTGTACTCAGAAACAGTTTCAATGCACGGTTTTCAAATCTGTTTAGGATGGTTCTAAAAGTTTGATTGAGGGACCGGATTGTTGAATATAAGGTATACAAAAGCTAGGTTTAGCTGTAAGGCATCTACCTCATTGGCAGCCTGTTTGGTAGTTTATTTAATAACGTTTCCAAAGTTCTGGCCGGCTTTGGAATCCTGATAAAACACCGGATTTGGATTGGTGCATGCAGAAAATGAGGTATTAGCAACGAACTACGACTAGTCATTTTGCACAGCAAAGCTCCCCTCGTTCATCGCTGATAAAGTTACCTAGATATTCACACATTCGTTCATGTGTGATTGTCGGCAGCGTTTTGAACAAACTTAGCTGTCAAGGTTCCACGTGTTGGATTTCTGCTTGTGCATGTTTGCTGTAAATAAAACTTACTTTTTTCGTGAAAAACCTCTTATCACAATTGAACATTTTAAAGACCGTTTCTCGTTAACCACTCCGACTTGAACTCAGTGTACCTCAGGATCAATCTTGCTCAAACTTTGGGTTTGATTCAGCCGATTCCTAGGGTGTTTACGGAAACGTTAATATAGGATAGAAGGCGGTTCCGAGTGCGGCTGGATTCAATCAGAAAAACTCACCAGCACCGGCTGTGGCTTGAAAAGGTGCAAAAAGTTCCCACTAATCAAATTTTCTATGCTCATCAGAAATTCAACAAATAGTTGTCTACCCTTGTATGGCAGCTCCCAAATCATCTGACAATGGATTGAGCATGATTCCGAAGCACAAAACACAATCTCTGTCACCTTCAAACACCAAATCAAGACTATAGAAGTAGGTATGGCGAAGCGTGTCTAGAAATAGGCAGCCTTGCTACAAGTCCTCTCTCGGAACAATCAAAGAATCATCGTAGTAAGTGACTATGACTTAGATCGGACCTTCGTGATTTACAACAACCAAATCTCTTTTCTGAAGACGTGAACAGCCCACATATACACATATACATACACATATACAGTGGTTCCCCAGAAAGAAACAACTTGTCAAAAACCGCCTCTTAGAGATTAAACTTTCTGTAAACAGCCATACAGAAATGTACTAGGATGCTGAGACAAGCCGACTCTTTCCAGATCTCGACAGGAATGCTGGATTCTTTAAGCAGCAAGTGATAGGCTGTTCACTGTACTACATACAAAACGATTAGCAGCAAGATCTATCGATTTAGCAAGCCAAAATTTAGCACATAACTTACTTGTAGAAAGTCAGTTATCTGACGGTGAAATGTCCATGAGTGACTGGTGTGAAGGCTAATACTGTCGGAAAGAATGAATTTAAGCATGTCCGAGAACTGAAAGAAGAACGTCCAAATCAAAAGTGTGTCAAACAAGTGACTCTTTTTACACACCCCGTTACTCAACCAGATTACTGCTAAATATGCACCCTGTAAAAATCATTAACAAAATGATAGAAGTGATAAGTACAATAGCAATTCTGGCAGTCGACAGCGATAACGTTAGTCACACTCAGTATAAAAAGCAACATAATTTATAGTGGATAGCATAGTCATGACCAGTATGAAACGATAACACCTATCCCGCCATTCCTGATCGTTCAAAAAACAAACCACAACCAACACAACATTTGGACGCGATGTCGTATCTCTTGACCAGGCGTTGTCTTAAACAGGTGACCTCACTAACCGTTTCAGTGCTGCGCTCCAGATAACCCCCATGGTTTGGCTGCCACGTTTCCTCTATCTTTGCCTTCACGGTAAAAGTAAATGTCCAGATGGCTCTGGTAGCATTGCAACCACTTTGTATATCATCAGAATGTTAGCACTTATTAAAAAGATTCAAATTAATGATGCCTTCCTAATTCTACGAGTACATATTGCAACCAGAAAACTTGGCCTTATTCATTCGAAGTCGGATTAGTTTTGAGGCCTAATTGAAGACTGCCGTCATTGGTGAGTTCCCCGGCTAGGAACTCGAAGGCAATGACACCGACAGCTAGCGGTCCGTCCCATATAAGACAGTCCGGTCGATCGACGTGACTGGCAAAAGCCGGAAACAGCCTGAGTGAGTTAATTCTAGCTGATTATTTTGCATCGTCGATGTGACAGCTAAATGCTAAGACAGCTGAACTGGATTCAACAGTTCCGCCATACATTCTGGTTGGTTTGACTCCTATGATTTTACCGAACTGAAGATGATTTATCTAAAGCACATGTTCATCTACATATCTTCAGTATCATTATCAGCATATTTAAAACGCTGAGTAAGGATCGTTCATGAAAAACTAGACATAGGAGTATTCGTTCGTGGATTTTTCACAGATAGTCTTAGAAGTTTGTTGCATAATTGTTAGAAAGTTCGGGCGATGCTGTATAAAATTTACTTCCTCCAAATGAAAATGAATTGCACAACTGTTGCATTTTCTCATTGACAGCTCGTTTCAAGTCTCACTAAAAATAGTGTTTGTATATAAGCATTAGGTTGAATGTCAGAAGATGGAATACCTTCTAAGTCACACGAATTTTGACGGAATGTTACCTTTTATGAAAGTTTTGAACGATAGATATTGGCAAACGAATGATCCCGAAGATCTACGTAATGTTAAATCACAGTACCATGGTGCTGCTTATGAACCTATTAAGATGGCTCATCTAACAAACACAACCGTTTCTATCAGTAAATCGGTTTTAAAAATCAGTTCTGAAACGTGATAGCCACATCAAATGCCATTTTCTGAGCAGTTTGCAACTTTGTAATTGGACTGTGCTCCATAACTGACGAAGCGTGAACCATACAGATAAAATGATCAACTGGAAACTTTGGTTGATCGCGCATTAATAGAATTTTTGAAGCAATACAAAAAGAATTATGTTCATAGTAGAAGTAATCAACAGGAAAGGATGAGGTATATACTACGTGGATGGATAATTGATTGGGTTGATTTCAAATCGAGTTTCCGAATACTAAACCTCGGTGGAGGTTTACGCTGTCAGATTTGACGGACAAACAGTGACAGTGAGATTAAGTGCTGATTGCATCGGAAAATAAGTGCCCCATCAATTGTAGTCTACTTGAGTTTTTGTTTGCTCTCAGACGACCGTATTATACCAATATACTAACAGTAGTTGCAATAAAGTCTGGTAGCTAATTATGAGCACCTATCGCATTCTCATCCGATCTGGTTTCATTTGGTCAAACTATTCTTTAGACAAACCAATCACACAAAAGATAAAGACGGTTTCCTTGTTGGTGGGGATATGGTGGTGTAGCATCCATTACTTTAAACACTGTTATTCGAACACAATAAAAACAGCCCACTTTCTTGCAATAAATCGTGCCCATATTTAATACAAGAGGAGAATATTCTATAAAAAAACATACGTATTCCTGGAGGTTCTATGTTGGTTTGTTAGTACCCCATAAGTACGTTTGAACGACCAGCCATAAAACTAAGAACTAGTAAACAAATAAGTATGAATTAAAAATGATTTGAAGACATTCCCTTGAAGCGACTGGTTGTTCTTATACATTCTCTGGCTTTTGTATGCTGAGTAACAAAACTTATCCAACTGGACGTAGGTCCGAACAAGTAACCTCCATGCTGTGATGATTTGATAACCATTGAACCATCGACCTAACAATCATCGTTTGCAATCAACCAATTAAAAAGTATGGCTCTTAATTTCAGCATGATGCAAGCAGGGCTAACTTGACTAATTAATTTGTTGGAAGTTCACAACAACCATTCTCTAGTAAAATTCAAGTGAATTAACACGACCCCACCAACTTCCACTATTTACGTTCACTGACAGTTTAGCAATCAATGCGGCGATTTCCAGAGTAGAACTTATGAAAGAACTTGCTCCAGAACAGTTTGAATTTTGCACCAACGAACTTACGTGTTGCCTAGCCAATTTGCGTACTCGTAGTGAATACCGTACGCCTAATCTATTCGTGTTCGTGTTCTAATCATGATGGTTAGTCCGCTTGCTCACCGGCAGAGCTGTTAGGGTTCATCCGACTTAGATGCTGTTAACTCTGATTGATTAATGGCTTTGATTATTCCTTGATGTCCTATATTTACCGTGAATAATTCGATAGGCTCGTTGAGAGTAAACGCGATCGCCTAAGAAACAGGTAATGATGTGAACAGACAACGCTGTTTGTCTCAAATGATCAAATAAACATTGTGTCTAATGACAACTTGTGTAACAGAATTCTTATCAGTAGTAACAACATGGAAGAAATGATGACAATCAGCGTCGTAGCCATGGTATTTCTATAAACAGACGAAACAACGAGAAAATCGGAATCGGTAGGTGGTGTCTTCGTTTTCGACAGCTACGAAGTTTGTCAGAGGCAATCTATGAATGTGTTCAGAATAAATCAAGAAAATGTGTTATTAATATTGTCGGACGGTCTTACCTTACCGGTCGAACAGGCCCCAGACAAACACGTTACACAAACGATCAAACCTCGACCTGCCGAAGTTTTTATATACGATAAACAATATAATTTCCTATCCATCACCGATCACCCAAATATGCTGTCTATTGCTCGCCAAGTCCAGGATAAACTTTGCGATCACAATCAACTCACATTCCCCCTCTGTATAAAGTCAGCCAAGACTTTTGTCCCTGACAACCACCGAACTTTGTGGACAAAGTTATTTGGACTTAGCTATCTATGTAAATTCACTAATCAGATAAAACCCCTTAATGTGCATTCGAGATGAAGTGTGCACAAAAGAAAAGGCGTAATCATTAGAAACTATCTGTGAAACATTTGATAATGCCACTGGCGCGGTGTTATTAGATACGCGACCACAACGTCGATAGCTTCTCTGCGGTACTCGGAGATTAAACATCGCTTTGAATGCCACGAGATGATTTTCCGAGTATACAAATGTATGGCTGACAGAAACTCGTTAGTGCTTCTCACATTTTGTGTTACCCTTTGCAAATTGTCCTGATCAGCATGGTAGGAACTGTGTTTTATGGAAACCAAACGCGATCTGGATGTCAACACAAGTTAAACCTTAGCGTTCCTCGAGCTTTTCCGGATGGATGTACAACATCCAAATCAGTACTCGGATTTGACGGAGATCGCATGGATTGTGATACAGCTAACTGTCTTCGAAGCAAAGTCTTCCAAGATATCTATTTTTGGACTATGCGTGATCAACGCTAAAGCTGCACATCGAGGCTCTAGAAAATGCCTCTGGAAGCGTTGTTTACTTAACAAAAATTCGCGTGCTCTTAAGTAGAGTAGTTTTACTGTCTGCTCTACCACATTTTAACGAATAGTTGCTTAAATAACGCAGTAACCAGAAATATAAGTCTTCGTTTAGTAAATTCATTGTCGGTAAGCACTCAAAAGCCACCAGGTCGAGTAACATAAACCTAACTGAATGACTGAGTGATAGACAACATTATTCCAATGGACTTAATGGTTCAGTTACATATTGTCAGATCAATACACTGTATACCAAGCAAACCATTAATTCCGTGCCAGTAAACGAAATGAGCGTCGTTTAAGATGTCCTTTATGCGTATGCTCCTACTTCAGTCTCGCTTAACCAGTCGCCGTGTGTGTATTGCGCGGATACGCGAGCGTTACTAGTACCGACACAGTTCGAGCAACATAGCATCATTCGTTGAATCGGATCGTAAATTTTGTTTGCAGTGACCCGATAGACACTGTTAAATATGGTTGCATACCAAATAGCCTATCTCTTTACGCTTTTACATGCAGCTCCCTGCCATATTCATCCGCTTGCTGCTACTCAATCATACTTGATGGATATGTAATCAACCTGGTATTTGGTTTTGCCTTCTTTCGAGTTGAGTAGTTTAAAAAGATGAATTCCATTTAACCACTTCATCAGGACAGAAAGAAGACATATCACAATATGTTAATATTTCACACTCTCATCAGTTCCGCTGCTATCGTTACGGTGCAAGGAAGCAGTGGAACGGACTCACATTGATTTCTATGGGAAGTGTTACCGATCAAGCCAATTTCCGATGTCGTTAGTCAAACTGTTGTTTAAGGAGAAATTACCAAGGAACAACATCAATCTCGTAACATTACCACGCTTACGTATTGATTCCACTCGGGGAAAGATTAAAAAGTTTGTGGAAACTCAACATGACTTCGCTGGAGTTCTTAGTGGTTTGTCATTGGTTTGCCGAATGAAGTATGAGATCTTCTGCAGAGACACCCTTGAAATAACTAGGTGTAAAACTCGTCACTCTCTTCAGCGCTGTCGTTCACGATCAACCGAAATGAACTTCTTTCCTCGTGAGGGTTTCACACACGTGCACAACTTTTCGTCTAGTCAGCCCACTCAGACGAAGCTGGAGATCCCCTCACCTGAAATGAAGTTCAAAATAACGCCCGAGAATTCTAACAAGTTGAACATACAAGTTCAGTTTGAATACATGTGTGAATAATTGAATAAACATTCGCCTACATCCTTTGATGAGATAGGCTGGCTCCAAGCAAAATTGGTGGATATCCCCAAACAGTTTTGTCGGTGCCCATTTGCCAACAGTGCTGTCTAAAACACCCAACATTATGTGCACAAAAGTGGGTGAGGCAACCTATCGGGTTATCATGGTCGTGGTTACATAATACTTGGTGTGCTTGTAGGCGTGTCTAGTCCCTGTTTGTCTTTATCTGTGCGACGTACATAACTGGCATGTTTTAAGTTTGCGAATGATGAGAGTAAATGAAATGTTACTCTTTCACAATATATGTCTTCCTTCTGCCCTGATGAAGTTAAGTAGACTAACAGTGTGTTCTCTACCGTATCACTCTCCATATCATAATTGGGTCACCACTATATGTCTGATAAACAGAGTACTTGTACAATTTTCCATAGATTCCATAGTTAAGTTATTTGCGTCAACATACAAGCAGTAAGTATCATGCCGGTTGGTGTAAAATCAGCTTTAACTAATTGTTCCACATCAAGCTGCATCTACAAACGTACATGTAACAGCAAAGAAAGTTACATAGGCAGAATCGAGAGGTGCTTGATTTCCAGAGTGAGTGAGCATTTGCCTAAGTGGGTACAGAATTCAGTACTACCGAAGAACAGCAATGTTGTTGAAACAAGCAAACAACCAATGTCCGCAGTCGCAAGACATCCTGACCACTAGTCACGTCATCGATCCGGCTTGTGCATTCAGAATCTTATTACGTCATCCCAATCCAAGATTCTTGCTGTCTGCTGAAGTTGTCACAATCAATCGACTGAAGCCAGCCCTGTATATTCAGAAACAGTTGTTTGTGAGCTTGACCCTGCCCTGGGCTTAGTGACCTTCTCTAACCTAACAATCGACTATCCATCCTACCTACCCCTAACTATTCGATATAAAAAAACCGTTTCATGTTATTGTAAATTTGGCACTGATGAATCAATACGAAATTTTTGCATCTACCACTGTTCATGTTCTAAAGGTGTTGTTCAAACTTCTGAAGGGAACGAACTGTTTTAAACCTTCATTTAGTCCGAACTCAACTCAGTCCATCTTGAGACAGTGATCACACCGTTTGGTTTACGCTTGTCACACTGCATGTAATTCTTGCTTATTCTTTTGGCCTCAACATGCTTACATGAATGCTCCGCATTTCCCAAGGATGCGTATGACAAAGCTGAAAATTCATCACTTGGGGTGCATAAAATGTTTTAGTGACTTGATTTACCAAATTTCCATACGTTGCCTTAGCGAAATCAGCTCAAGTAGTCCAATAATTTAAGTATATTTTCTTGAACCCAGATATGACTGAATAAAGTATGCACTGAAGAACTATCCTACAAAAAATTGCAAGAGAATCCTGACAAAATGCACCACGAATAATCATTTGATGAAGAGAAGCTGCGCGTTTGAAATTAAGGCAACTGAATAGACGTTTAAGGCATGATTGTGAAGATACTCTCAATGGTTCAACAAATAATCTTCCAATGCCCACATTCATTTTCAAGCGATATGGTGGATGATGAATTCAATGAAAGGTACAACGCCCTACCCATTTTAATCAAAAATGCATATAGCATTTCTCAGACATTTGATGGCCAAACGCGAGTTGGAATTTTGAAGTGGTTCACCGGGTAGGAAGCGTTAGCAAAAATGTCGTGCTGATTCCCAGTCAACTCTGATGGTCACTAAGCATATGCAAGACAAAAAGTGAACAAAGTTGGAAATAGATGCCTCATGGACGGTTTAAAGTAGGTAAACACAACCTCGGTCACAAAACCGGCATTACAGGCAGGTTATTCTGCCATCTCTTTATATAATTTTGCTGGTTTTAGCTAACAGAAGTACATGGGCATCCGCCGAAGCGACTTGGATGAGCAGGTGAAACGTCCGTATTCTAAAACTCACTGACCGTGTATTGAAACTGGGGATACTTTAGAATACTTTCAGCGTTATAGTTTTTCACTGGCACGACCGTATAGCAGTGCGACTAATGAGTTCGTAATTGCCCAGGTTTTCTCCAAATGTATCCCCTGTGAACTAGTAACTATTGGATGGAAACAGCGTTCGATGTATAGTGAGCGGCCTGACTATATTCTTACCTTTTGCACAGCCATTCCCCACTGGTTTGACGAAATACTCAATCTTCCTCCAAGCATTTGGTTTTCATTAGTTTTTCCGCCGTTATTTTTGTTCTTCTTAATGCAGGTCAGCTTGGAGACGTTGTTTAGTTTCTAAATCATAATTTTCAATACCCTCATTATTCTTGACCAAAATATACAAAACATACCATTATCTTTCAAATTGAACATCACCCACGATTGATCGAGGCTGTCGCATTCCATAGACTTTCCAATTGGCCTCTTTCGAAAAGAAGCACTAGACTCGAGTTTCGCTCTCATTAGAGATCGTCAGTAGTGATCATTACTCATAAGCGAAAGTGGTTGAGCGTTCACATATGATAATTCGGTCGTGCCTAACGTGAGGTCAATGGCGCAGTGGTAAACACGGTTGCCTCATGAACAGCATGTCCGTGGTTCAAGTCCCGGCTGCAGTGGCGATGATATGCACTACTGACGAGCTCTAATGAGAGCGAAACTCGAGTCTAGTGCTTCTTTTCGAAAGGGGCCGACTGGAAAGTCTATGGGAATGTGACAGCTGCGATCAATTGTGAGTGATGTTCAATTTGAAATTAACCAAATCCCCGACTTCTCATCAGTAATACCATTATCTACCACCGCATCTACCAAAACCATACCTTCATCTTACCCATTGAATTTCTTGCTTCCAGTCCACCCATCCTCTCAGAGACTACAAAAAGGGCGAAGTAAACGCATCCCATTTACCTTCCTCGCTACTTGCTTACGATCTAAAGAATGTATGATTTCGGCATATGTAGGTAGAACAAGGACTGTCCTGAGTCAACTAAAATGACATTCAAATTACCACGATCAGTTGCATCAATAGCTTGTGTGCACACAGAACATGTATTGGTGAGTTTGATTAGCGTCATCCTCCGCTTAACCATACATATTACTCGAGCATAAGAACAGATTAATAGAACTGCGTATAAATTGAGTTTAGCCATCAGGCGACAACATAATATTCATAGTGGCAAACGTGCCTACCGTATATAGATTTCGTACCGTCCAGACCGAATATTTTGTTCCAATCTGCAATCCTCGATCAGTTTCAGTATTCCTTGTACTCAGAGGGTAAAACTTTCTTATCAGTAGTCCGGTACCGTGATTTATGTCTCCAAGATTCAGCTCTTATTCACAGTGAGGTGGCAGTGTTCAGTCCGAATATTCATAACGTTTACTAAGCACATTGATTGTTAACTAGTTAGAATCCTCTCTTATGTGCTTTTTTCCACTTCGATGAACAAGTAAATCGCATCGTATGAGGATCCACGCTGATTATCTACAAAACGTTCCTGTAGACACATGTCACTTCTGGTTCAGCGAACATGTCTACTTTGTCGCCAAGTCTCAAGTTCCCGGCTCTAATACACCTCCGTGCACTTAACCTATTTTAACGGACCGATGCGACGCACGTTTGCCCGATAAACATCAAACGGAACTGTTTTGCTCATCAATCTACACGTTAACGAGGAAACTCTACACTATGCTTCTGTCTGGACAACGCGCGTGATCGCATCGGCAAGTTCGACTAACAAGCAGCGGAAGTCTGTTGCATACAACTGACAGGCCACTCGATAATACCGACTAGTTGTCAGGCGTGAAATCGTTACGGTCACAGGTGAACGATATTCCCACAACTATTCTGCTTACCTAGCATCATAGAAATTGTTTCAGTTCATCAACACACAATCAAATCTTTTACGAGACAGATTGTCGCCAATCGAATTATGCTCTAATGTATAAAAACGTGACTTTTTGTTGTAACGTGACTTGTTTGCATGCCATTTTGTCAAAGCGAACGTTACGCGGTCCATTGCAACCGTTCACAACAGCGATTTTTCTTGAAAACAAAAATGAAACACTGTAAGCTGTATACGATACTAATGCTCAAATCCGTGAACATCAGATGATCAATTTTGTCGCTGTTTAAACCCAAGACAGTGCCGGTCGACATTCTCACGAATATGTTTGAAACTAGCCAGTTAAATACAGGAACAGCATTAATTAATTATTAGGTAGGTTGTTTAAATGGTGTTTTCAGAGTGTTGGATCCGAGTGGAAACTGAATTTGTTTCTAACTTTGATCGAATTCACAACAACACCTTTTACATCTTGGAGGAAGAAATCTATATTTTCCTGATATTTCTAGAAGCAGAACCGATGGAGAGACCAGATGTCTCATAGGAACGATATGTACTTAGAAGTATTACTCGGAATAGTTAGTATCTTCACTTGCAAAGTTATGTACAGTGTTATTTTTTGGGGGTGGACATGTGATTTGCAACCAACAGAGCAAACAAGATTTGTAAGATGGACACACTGAAGGTGGAACTACAGAACTCACATACGACACTCAGAAGGAACTGTTTAGCAAAGGAAAGTACTCGGATAGGTAGAGTTGGGCACGGAATGCCGTTGTGTGATCATAAAATGATGGAACAGTTTAATGGGTGCGATTATTCCAACTCTCGTTGGAGAGCGATACGCGGCTCTAACGATCGACTATTTCACACAGTAAGTGGAAGCCATTCACACAGCAGATCAAACAAGCGGAGCAGTTGCATATGTCCTCATGAACACCATTTCGGAGGCTTCGGAGTATCGCACGAAGTCGTTACGTACCAGGGCTCGTTTTCTTAGGGGTGGCAATTTCAGATGTTGAAAAACGGAATAATTCAGCGCCTGAAAACATCGCTGTACCATCCACAAACACATAGGTTGACGGGGCGGTTCAACCGCGCAACGAAAGAGTGGTTTGAACAATAGGCGTAATGACTGGGAGGAAGGACTACCAGAAGTGTTTTTTGGATAACACACGACGAAGCATAAAACAACTCAGAGTTGGCCATTTGAACTCACATGCGAAAGGCAGTAAATAATTTCGTTAGATTTCAGTGTAAGGAAACGAAGAGGACAGTTATCACCCCAAGAAGGATAACACCTGGAAAACCGTGCGCTTTAACGGACAACAGAAAAACAGTGTCAAAATAAACAACGATATGATGTGAGGTACTTTGCATAAGTGATGCTCGTTCGAAATCACGAATCAAGCGAAAGTAAAAGGCATCGGTCGACTAAAAACGTCCAACATTTGCGTTGACAAATCTAAAGGACGATGGAACGGACCATTTACCATCAACACCCGCAAGAATACGAGCTTTTAACTCAACCAAGGTTCTGGTGACAATGGATCAGTACTGTACAGTTGGCACCCAGGCACACTCATGTCTATTTCATCAAAGAGGGGGTGAATATGATGGTCGGGCGTATTTCAGCACCCAGTGGGATACGTTTATGCGGCGGCAAGATATTTCCACAACCCACAGCCAGTGAGTTACGGGCAACATGAGCGAGTGGATGGGCAATCGCACAACAAAATCGGACCAACGGACGAGGAATGGCAGGCGAAAAACCCTCGATAGAAGATGTCTGCCACAAATACAGAGTGAACAGAAGTGCAAACGATGTACGACTGGAAACCTCCGGTGTGTTGTGGACTGGAATTCCGGTTCATAAATGTGGGCGCGCGTGTGGGGTGGGGACTAGCTAGTCGGATAATTAAGGTCGTGCTTTATCGAACAGCTTTTTGCCACAGTATTGGTGTTGTGCTTTTAGGGTATGACGTGTAACGGACAATACAGACTCCATGATTATATCCCTGGCTGTGGCTTCCCATGTTTTCGTGACCTTTTGTTTCCCTACGTTCGGGATATGTTGCGTGACTCGGGTTTACACCTGACGATCTGTTCAGCTTGTGTAAGATGCCTCGCATCTACAGTGATATTCGTAGGTAACATTGCCGTTGGATGACTCAGCTACCGGTTGTCTAGCACAGAATACTGGAATTTGAAATGTTTTCAGCAAAATCACTGGAGAGGCCACATTTTACACCTCCGTAATAGAACTGAGTAGAAGATGTTGAATTAGTCGTCATACCTTCATACTCTCGCAAGGAAGGCGAGGAAATACTAGATTTTTTGCACCGTATCAGATCGATTTCGCTTGTAAAGAGGTTGTCTGAACTTCGCGATAAACTGTTATTGTAAATCGTTTAGCTATAGGGTGGTTTCTAAAAAGGTTACTTCTTTATGAACCCTCTTTCCAGGGCAAACAATTCTGGATAGACCGAACAACGTATGCACTACACTTTGCTTATAGGAGCGAGGTGTGAACATGTGGAATACAGTTACTAAATTGTCTAGATGTTCTTGCGATGTACACCTTCTCGCGTGCAACTGTCTACATTTAAAGTGATGCATATATCAAGAAACGGTAGAATATTTTGATCCTTTTTTTCCTCATTGAAGTATAGGTTTGGGTGCAAAAAATATTTCAGTCCATTAAACCTATGTTTGCAAGTGGTCATCTCTGACGAGGATAATTTCATCGATGCATCGTTTGCGAAGATGTACTGAAAATAACTGTTCTTCTTTTCGTCTTTCTCAAACTTTTCTACACAAGTGTTTTTAGGAATAGAGATGAGTCGGTTACCCTGTCTGCGCTTAATTTTGACCATATTTTTAGCCTGACTAATCGGCGCTCAAATAGAAATCTTTCGGTTCGCACACCAAGAATTTTTGTTCAGTTGTACACAAAGTGATGCAAAACGAATCCCATTCCGACAGATATGAAGGACCATTACAATAATTACGACTACTTTACCGTTTTCATAACCAGACGGAGTTCCCTGAAATCCCCTTGCAAAATGACGGACCGGACTCGAGCTTTGCTCTTAATGATGCTTATCAGTGACGTATTGCTTTGTCAACATTGGAGTTTCAGTTCCAATCCGAGTTCTGTTGAAGCAACCAAACTTGCCACTACTCCGATGGCAACATATTAGCAACCATTGGCCGACTCTGTCTAAGAATCCAAACACTCTCACACAGTTACTAATTAAAAATCTGTTCTAATAAGTGCGAAACTCCGGAAAGCGGCGGCTGACAAATCCACCTAAATAGGAAAGCTGGAAAGCAATTCCGAGTGGTGTTCAGTTCACACAAACCAAATCGCCCATCTTTCTAACGTTACACCAGCGTAATAACTTGTGATTACTATTCACTCATGTACCCCAAGAAAATCATCAAGTACGGGTCAAATTTATTCTGAAACTGTCACATCAGTTCAACTGGGTGATCGTTTTGATGAAAGTGGGATATATTCAAGCGAAACGTTATAAATGCTGAATCAAGTGAACTGATAAGCTAAACAACTTCTATAGGACAACATCACTAGGCTCTTCTTACGTGCCCTGGAAAGCTGTATGTGTGCTTACTTCCGTGCATATACCGACCGATTTATAAACAATAAAATTGATGCAGGATGTGTGTAATCATTGTATGCACCAAGTTTGCTGAATTGGAACAGGCTGTTTTCGTGCGAACTGTCAAACTTAAGTTATAAGTGTTCACTCGACCGACAATCAAATTATCATGGCACCATAATGCTCGACCTTATTTACGTTTTATACGGTTTAAAGGATCATATTTTTTTAACAGGCGAATGACAGCCTTCACTTATTAGATAAGGACTTCCATCCAGTGCTCCTCATTTTTCTATGAGCCTAAAATCCTCACAGTCTTATCTTCCACGGGATAGAAGAACAACCTTCAATTACGTGGATAGAAGTAAGTTAATTCGAGTTTATCATTTTCTACACTTTAACCTTCAAGGTCACATTATGTGGCTTTAGATATAGCAAAACGGTTGACAGTGTGAACTCCATAAAGGTTACCTGGGCGACAAACTTAATGACCGACTAGGCACTGCGAATCTAAGAAGGGCTGCAAGAAGGTCTTAGCTGTGTTGCCGAGTCAGGTCGTTCCGTTCTAATAATAAGACAAAGACCCAGGTAACGTGAAACATATCTCTCGGCTATTATTTACTAACCGGTTGGTTTAGTCAGTAATTTTACTATTAGAAAACAGAGTGAACTGTTGGCTAAAACTGATAGTACATCTGATCAAGCTAACTTGTTCCAAAGAAAAGGTTCGTTATATAAGCGCTTCCTTTCAATGCTATGAACGGTATACACCGTCGGACGATATATGCGTGCTGGATGAATAGTCACCCACCTGGGATGAAAGAAATAATTTACTATCAATAGTGATTATTTGTCGGTACTCTACAGACAGGTCACTTTCACAGCACACATTTATCTAGTTAATATTTAACTAGTCCTAATGCATTTCTAATGGAGCTCGGCTTGCCGATCATCAAAAACAAAACTTTGCTCATCGATCGTACTGAGAAGGTTAAGCGGGTAGGTGACGATTTCGTCACACCAAGATTAGACGGAAGAGTTTGTATGTGAAGATTTATGGGTCAGCGTGGCAGCGATCGCACAGACATACTCTACAATGAAAGTTGATGGTGTTCCAAATTGTGTCTGAGACGGTGGAATTAGCTGGTGCTTCTGCATCGCACAATCAGTGGAACGGCGTGAATGGATTTATCACCGGAAAGTGTACCAGTGATTCCAATCCATCACTAAACTTCTGCAAAGAGGTTCTATTCGTCTAAAAAAAACAAATCTACTGTTTCAAGCCGCATATCGTTCACATTTGGTCGCAGTCTCAGCACTCCGAGAGACTTATGTGCCATAATCTTTCGAAAGCAAATACTATATATGAGTTTCGCTCTTGTTAGTGCTCGTCAGTGGTGCATATTTTTTCCTTGGTCAGGATTGGAACTGCGACCATGCTTTCAAGAAGCAACTGTGTTCACCACTAAGCCACTTAACTCTCATTAGACACGACTGACTTATCACAAAAACCGTTCAGACATTACTAACGAAGTCTACCAAGTGCGAGTCTCCAGTCTCACACTCCTTTTCTAAGCAGACAACCTGGAAAGTGTATCTTATTATGAACCCTGTGATGAGCTGTTAATGATGATCAGCTTGAAATCGTAGACTAATATTCATGGTTCGTTTTTTATTCAGGGTAGGGTGCCCAGTCAGCCGGAGCGGTGAAATATAGTGGGGATTCGTACGAAAACTGATTAGCCGAAGAATGAATGCAGTGTTGCAGGTAGTCATTCCGTGCTGTCTGGTCCTGGTCGTTTAGTTTATCCATATATGGCCTGCAGGAAGTAAATGGTGCACACACACTATTTACACATTCATTTCTAATGAGGCTTTTTGATTTCATGAACAAGTTCAGACCGAAGACAGATACTGTTTTCTATAGGGCTGTTAAAACAATAATCTATTTACTAAAAGCAGTTGTGAGCTGGAAGTAAAACAATCTTAGAATCGATATTACTCTTAAAAACACGACTATCGTTCCCCCGGAGAGACTGATGACAAAGCCGCCTTGTTCTTGGAGGATGGTCTCCCTGGAGGGGGAGGACAAAGCAGGCATAAATCAACGGTAAAAGTACTTATTTTAAAAATATTTTACTTCTAAAGAAGGTTTGTGATGACTTTTTGGGCAGTACACTTCCCTTGATCTTAATCATGAAGTTGATACTACTGCTTGTAAGACCACGGTGGTATTATTAGTGAAAAACAAACGCTGTTCGACAACACGACGCACTTACCTCGGGACCATACTGATTCATGTGAGCCTTGCCCTATGTTCCGTGTTTCTAGTCCGAAGCATACTGATCATTTATCGGACAAGAAGCACGAAGACCACCGGACAAACATACAGAGATCAAATCATTGTGCAACATGAAAGCTAATACACGTCACGTGATGTTCCTAATCAGCCATTCACCTGTCGGGTGAAATTTATCGGAGCAACAGCAGTTGTATGTGTCCCCGTGGAAATTTATTCTAATGACACCAATGATGCGGGGACACAAGATCTCAAGAAATAAACTTGTGGTAACATATACCGTGACGCTTCAACAAAAGAACTTAAGGCGGTCTCTTTAGGAGGTGGTCCCTCTCGAGACACATTCTAGGAGGGACTGCTATGCAATGAGAAGTGAAGTCGGTGAATATGAAAAATAGGAAATATACTTATTCACACTGCTTTTTAAGAGATGTTTTCCAAGATACCCACGTGTAATAAGTGTACAAACGGGCGATAGTTTGCCATCTAAAAGTGCACTATATCTCTCTAACAGAGCTCAAATTCGATTGTACCTTTCACAAACCCGAAAAATGTTCCAGCCGAGTGACTGTGTTAAGTATGTGCGTCAGAATTTACTACAGTAATGTTTACTTTTATCTGAGTAGCCGACTAAACTTCGTCGATCTTGCATGCGACGTAATTCCAACTGATATGAACTACTGATGATCTTTAACAAGAGAATTACTCGAGTGTGGTAATTCGATTTGGAGTGGGCCGGCCAATGCTTTGTATGAATGAAGGAACTCTTACTAAAACAGATTGACGAAAAAATAGGTTCACACCTAGCTACATCAGATCACCTGTGCATGTGGGCAGGATGGCTTTTCTCAAAACACACCATATCGAAGGTAAACCGTGAACAGTGATTAGCATACATTAAATCTTCAGCTAAAACCGTCTACGCCTATTCTTTACCTTACTAAGTAATGAGAGCTAAAACATGTAACATGCTTTATGTAATAACGACCTTTGGTCGGGAAGACTAATGCACCGTCAATCCATTTCTTTCCGAATAATAAAGACTCCGGACGCTAAAGAATGAAGGGGCTCTCAGAGCATCTATTGTGTTGTTGGTTTCTCATCAAAGCTACCCGTAAAAAGAACAACAGCCTTCATGAAATTAGTGTTGTTAAGACTTTTACGAGGTCTAATTGAAAAATTAATGTAGCTTTAGTTGCCTCTGTCAACCACAGCACTAAAGCAGGAACTCTTGAGGTTGTCCTCGACCTGCCGCATGTGATTGATAGCTAATATTGTTTTTACATGTCATCTTTCTAAATTACAGGTTTTCCTGTCCTTAAGTGGCAAATGCCAGCCGGCTGTTGCCATTTACTCATACACATAGCAAACACAGTAGACTCAGACAGAGTTCGATGACGCGAGTACGGTATTCGTCGTGCAATTTTGTCTACTCGATTGAAACAATTACATCGGATATAACTATCGTTGCTTCAGTGCAGAACAATAAAATATGTTTCAGGATAAATTTTCCACGTTTGTAAGCTTGTCTAGCTTTGGTGAATGATGGAAACATTTGATGTGATGCTGGAGCAGTCAAGTCGTGCGTGTCAGAATGAAAGCCACACCAAGGGTCGATGGCGCACTGTTCGTATTTTAGACAGTTACTAACCAAAAATACGCGAAGTTAAAAAAATATTGTTACGAACTGAACTGATGAGAAACTGACAACTACTGTGACAGGTGTAAAAATAGCTACGTTGTCTAAAGCAAAGTAACTGTGGGTTGAAACATGATGGCTACATGTTAGAAAGGATCAGAAAGAACCTTGTTATGTGACAAAACCTTAAGTCATAACCGTCTTGCCTAGCAGAGCGTATGGTCACATAATTGCATGAGGTAACGACAGATAAACGAAGCATCCATTGAAAAAATGGATGAGGTAGGCAGAAAGTATCTTGACCAGTATCTCGGTTCCAACTGTTCAGTTTTACTCCACACAGACTTTCTTCTGTGAGGTATGACATGCCCCCCACTAATCACATTACTTTTTATAATTAAATTAGTAAAATATGAATCCGTTGGTAGTCAAAATTGGTGACTGAACATTGGCAGGCTGAGGTATGTCACTGTTCAATACTCTGGTGAACTAGTATTTCAGTCAACCAAGCAACTCACCTAACCAGTAAAATTAGAAATGTGTTCGAAGTGAAACCGTTCCACAATTGAGCATGAGAATAAAGTCAGCATATAAATCAACCGACGGATATCAGGAGTGATTGAATTCAGATAGTGTAAAGCTTACTGTGCAATCAACAGACTGTAAAATTTGTCGTTCCCCTAATACACAAATAATGACAAGCAACCAGTAGGTCAAATGTCTTCCGAATCCACATGTTTCCGATTGCCATTTGCATTCATCATGTTTGTTATTTGCATTTTGCGCGTAGGCCTCTAGGTTTCGGTGGTGCAATACTCACTACCACCAGTTTTACTATCTCAGGATCAAAGTTATCCTAAAATAATTTGAAGACTTTGGTTGATTTAATGGGTTAGTTCCGCGGAAAATATGACCATTTACCGATAGTATATTCTGACTGGATAATTCCCGTATATGAAAGAAATTAACCGTCTCCGTATGGCTCACGATCTATCACTTTGAATAATTTAACAACGTGAAATTACGTCAGGATTGTGTGACAAATGTGAAGAGGTTTTCAAGTTTTGAAAGTTCTGTACAAAACCCCCTCCCTCTAAAGAAAGACGGCCACAGGATGATTCCATCTGATGGAATGGTCCTTTTTATTCTCTGTTGGCATTTGGGCAGGTATTTGGTGGAGACCATGCGGTTCTAATAAAAAAATTTCTTAATAAAAGTGTGTCTCATAAGCGGGACTTATTGCATAAGAAATTCACAAGTTTCTTTTCACAAGTCGTGTGATGGGTTGAAGCGTCATTTGTTTGTTAAATAAAACAGTCCTTGATAATTTATTTTGCACTAACATAATGTTGTATAAAAGACCAGTTAACGTTTGAAAAGGTTTTCTATTAATCCTGAAATGAGTTGGTATGAACATAAGGCATAACTTTTCATTGATATCTCCGTAAAGAAAATCACTGTGCAAACTAAATATGAGCGTTGTGCACGTGACATCGTTTTGTTGTTCATTTGCTGGATTAAAATATAATCAATAAAAACTATCAATATTCATTTCTTTCGTTCAAACATGAGTGTACTGGTAAACACTCATTATATTTAGTTTACGAGCTGCTATCGATTTATGTTTGTCAATGACACACCAAGATGGCATGAAAACCTCTGTAACTTTACCACACCGTACGTTAGTTCGATCCGACATGTCACAAGTACACAAAACTGTCATCATCCGCGTCTGAACTCTTCCTACGAAGACTGACGTAGTTTGATGTTTTGTTGGGTCACGCCTTTATGTGCAAAAGCTGTATGGCCATTGAAGGTTTGCAGTAATATTCACGATGGTTCATTGTGATAAATGCCCAGTTTGAGTTTCAACTAATTCTGTGCTGTCATTCGTTAAACACAAGTCTCGCCATCATGTTTCTCTTATCCCGGCTGTGCGTCTCGTTTCATTGAATGCAAAAGATGTTGACCGGATGACCTCGATAGCAACGTAACAACTAGAATCTGCACCGTGTTAAAATTGTGGAGTGTGGTTAACACAAATTTATACATATCTCCAGGCTAAATATCGTACTGAAAGTTGGAAGCCATACATGGAAATAGCCCGCTTTTTATCAGTTTACTTGAATGACGGTAAAAATGAACTTATGATAAATGTAACGGATATGCCATCCTTTTACGGAACGATCAACAGTTAGTCACCGATGTCTAACCACCGGAAGTTTCCGAAAGACGTTCCTGATTTCAATGATGAAATTCGTAATATTTCCAAAAAGTGATGTGGTTCACACAATACGTAATGCTTTTTGTTTGGCAGTGCACGACTCTTTGGGATTCACGCCTGACAATAAAACAGTAACGCTTGCCTAACCGTACAATCGTCCGCAAGTGACGGTTGGTCTTCCGAATAATGTAACTTTCAAGTGTTTAACCACTGTCTTCCGCAACAATGTGGAAGTTGATATAAATGCGCATACGTACGATTGTCATCATTCGGAATATGTTCTAATCAACCCATATCGGACTGGCGGTCTTACTAAGACGACAACTGACCTTATCAACAGTATATAGCATAGTCACAAGCAGAATAAACGCTCCAGCCCAATTAAGGCGTGGTCACCGTGTTGATCATTGTCATTGCCCACACGTTGGATGAGGAACGGTGATTGGTCAGATAGTCTTAGCCATGGTCTCATCATCAGAAATTTACAGTCACCTCGAAATCAAGCAACTCCTTAGGAATGTCGAGAATGTACATTGTAGGTTGCTGCGACCTCGGAAGTTTGTTCGAATACGCGAGATCAAAATGTCATAAACGTAAATTTATAATAGATACATAACTCGACAATCAGCAAATCAGAAACACAACTCGCACAGCAAATCAGACATCTAAAAATAAACTGACGACATCGACAATCAAGAGCGAATAGATATCATGTGACCCACGCGTGGGCAATAAAACTGTTCAATTACTCGCTGAGGTGTGTGTACACAGTAAGCCATCAATCAGTCAGGTAACGTTGCCCAGTACGGCCTTGTTGAGCCGATGATGTGAATATTTCCGGATGACTGGTAAAGCACTTATCGCAATTATTCAAATAATTACCTAATAACTGTGATCACGCTGTTCGTGACCTCTGTGCGGTAATCAACTCGAGCCCCTTTACTGGTAACAAAACATCCCGGCACACCCAAATGTTAGCCAGACGTGTTAGATAAGGCACCACAATGATAACTTGCAGAACAACCACACTAAACTTCCAACTTTTCGACAAAGATTTTGGAAGAATTAGCTTCTACATTTTATCTAGTACATGATTACCAACAAGCAGGAATGACGGATGTAGGCAAGTGCAGCACATTACACATCGACGTCAGAACAAAGTCATTTACTAGCGAAGGGGATATGCTTGTTAACAAAATATTTTCAATGTTGCTAACTATTCAAGCACGAAACTGACGGTCTTGGCTGGAATTCACATAAACCACGTTAATAAGCCTCACATTGTCAAGATTACACAATAAATGACTTGAAGCTGTAACAGTTTTGAAGCGGTTTTCTACAGACGCGTCTTTTCACTTCAGGCCTTAAGACTACTTAATTTCAGTCTAACAATTACTGCCGTTTTCTGAGTGCTACGCATTTATCTGAACAATAAGCCATGAAATCGTGTCTTGCACAAGAAATTGTGTGAACAACATATTAACACAGCGATACGTATCCGAAATAAACCGCACGAATGGCTTTCCAGATCTCCAGTAGTATATCTCTCGAGTTTGATCTCACGAACACCCGGTGCCATCTTGATGCAGTAACACGATGATAGGAACGAATATTTTTCCGTTGTCTAGTTCATTGGCCGAGCATTTAGGTAGGATTTATCTTTCATTTACAACATCCAAAGTATCACACAGTGAGAAATACCACTTTACTACAGTTCTAAGGAGCATTAAAACTGTGGTAGTTCCATGCTTACAACTTGAACGACCATAAATATTCACTGCTCCAGAGAAATGAAGTGTTTATCATTGTCATGATTGCTAATATCATTCTACAACTTTCAACATTGATGACTAGAACACAGGTCTTGGCGATTACAATTTGTTCATAAATTTAAAGTTTCAAGTGAAATTGGTCGATTCCCCCCGGTAACTGTTGACAAATTTATCACAAAACTAATATAATCGTAAAATGCCTGGTAAAGGAATTTGACCTTTTGCTGGAAGAATAGCAGCTTCATGTGTAATCATGTTTCAAATACATTCCAGTCGAATTTACCGACTACTAAAAATAGTACCAGCTAATAGGATTCCGCTCAGTTTACAAAGCAACAGCCAAAACCTTAACCATCACAAACGACATGAACATCCACATAATTTTTTGTATTCACAATGACTGAAGTTGATTTTATTTTTAAAGTTTACAGTCTGTCACTTTACAGAAAACAAAAGAGGCAGAATATCCATAACTTCTTTGTGACAAACGTCCAGGATGTTCACCAAAGTAGTTGCATCCTGTTGACTTCATGAGTACAGACGGCAGTGTATTTGAAGCAAGTAGTTCGCGAAGTTGATGCCACATTTACTCTTGACATTAAACCCAACAACGATTAGAAATCTGTTCTGAAATGTCCTGCGTGAGTTCTTCTACATTGGGTGGAAGGGAGATAAGCCAATCCGCTGTTTTTGTCTAGTAGCGTGTAAATAATTACTGCCTCATATCTGCCTAATAAAACGCTGCACTGTGCAGAAGGACTGTCTCTGTATAAATCTGTTAGCATTAACTCACAGTGGTCTCTCGGAAATGTTTTCGATTGGATATTACTTTTATTTGAGAGTAAATTCGTTAGTGAAGGGCTTATAAACAGTTGCTTGCTTTTATATGATGCCATTCATGCCAAAGGCCATCCACGTTTGTCAAAACCATATCGACGACCATATCTCGGAGGGGTTTCTCAAGGTCTCGAATGTAACAACGTACACTGCAGTAGTTCTTAGAATCAACAAACAACCATAATTTTAAGCCAAATTTGTCGGATTTGTTTCTTACGTAAATTACGAGGTTGCCATGATCTTTCAGAGGCATCAGTCGTTAGTCACTTCTCATTCGCAAAATTCCCGCCACGTGCAGTGAAGGTCTCAGACATTTCTCTTATAGAATTGAAAGGATTTTTGGTTCTTTCAGAACGATTGCGTTTATCGTTAATTCGCAAATTCTTTTGTATCCGGCGAAATCTCTTTCGACACTTGATACAATGCTCCAATTTCAGAAACCTGACACAGTCATCAGAATGCTTTCTTTTCTAAGGCTCACAATTACGGAGTGAACCAACAAGGGTTCTTTGCTCTTCTTGTAAGTAACGTCGATGAACCTTTTCCATGCATCGTAAATACAATAAATTTTCAACGAGTGCTTCTGGTCATTTTGAATTTGTGCATCGCATATATTCTCCCCACTGACAGGTTCATGTCGGTGATACTTAATCTTGGTCATATTAAAGATGAGCTGCCAAAATTTAGTGGCAAACCACTTCCATTGTTCAGGTTCTTCGAATCATAAAATGCTTGTGTTTCTAACTCACGGTATTACGAAGTCGCGGTAAGCCAGTTTTTGGACAAATGTACCTAATAACTGATTTCACTGAAATGCCCAAATGTTAGTCCTATGGAATTCATCCACCGAAGTGCGATAACTTGAGCTTTCGACCACTAATTGTGCCTGCGATGGATAGGCAGGTCCAATTACCCAGCCTTATGGCTGGTCGTCGACACTAGTGGGTGCAGGTTGTTGCGTTCCCTCATGAAGAATTCCGATTAAACTCGAACAGACGTTATTGGGCTAATTCTGTTGAGCGGCAACGAGCGTCAAACAGATTGACTGACCGAGCTTCAGCTTAACAGGTTGCTGAGGAACATTAGTTTGGAAAAAATAAGCGAATTTCAAGACATCGGGGTGGATGGGTACATTTTTATATTTATCGAGAGGACGCGAGATAATCAAAAGGCGAAGTGGTCGTCCCAATGTGATAGACCATTCAGTTAACGTAATACAGCATAATATTCGCCTACAACCGCTCACTGGCATGATGACTTATATGGTCCGTCGTAGCTATAGCTGCGTATTATTCCTGCTGGAGGGCCGCATATCACGTGATGTGTTATTTTCCCGCTGACACGTAACTGCCAGACGGATACACAGACAGGGATTTTCTCCTAACAGCAAATAAGGTACTGCCCAACGCATTGAGTGATGCCATATGTGTGCAATATTTAGAGTTATACAGTTCAATTAAGTTGCCGTTTCGCCCATCCAAGTTAATCACCACTAACAGAGACAAACCCTCAACAAAAGTCAATCCATCTAGACGGCAGTTGAGTACTCGAAGGTCAACTTTTACTAGAACACAACAAGCAAGCAGAATTGTCGCTCTTCATTTTTTGACTTCTCGACAGTTTTCCATCGAAACGTTTCGTACCTAATAGGATGCTGTATTTTTATTGTTCATGCGACATGTAGGTTCAGTGCTAATAAACAACTCGGTCTTTGTTATCTGGCAACCACTACGGCAACTACTATTATTAGGTAGTTATTCGAATAATTGCGAGAAACGCTTTACCAGTCATCTGGAAATATTCTCATCATCGGCTCCACAAGGCAACTCACTTGGCCGTACTGCGCAATGTTACCTGACTGATTACTGGCTCACCGTATACACATACATCACCAAGTGATTGAACAGTTTTATTGCCCACACGTGGGTCACATGATATCTGTTCGCTCTTGATTGTCAAAGTCGTCAGTTTATTTTTAGATGTCTGATTTGCTGTGCGAGTTGTGTTTCTAATTAGCTGATTGTCGAGTTATGCATCTGTTATAAATTTACTTGCTCATTAAATTTCGGTTTTGCCTGCTCGAATGCACCCCCAACGCTTCTGAAACCTACCAACTGTTACCAATTGACAGAAGAACATTTGATAGATGTATGCAGAACACTTTCTCATTTCGATGAACCTTTCATTCACTTTTCGCCAGAAATTAAGCGTCATATCCCTGTTTCGACTTTGTCAGAGTTTGTTGTTGATGTGCATATTTGACACTAATAAGATTTGGATCTGGATTTCTAGTAGCCACATAAGTCTAGCCTACTTAAATGTTTTAATGCGCCGTGAATGTGCAAAAAATTGTGTAGCCTTCATTTGTGATAGTTTATCAGTGATGTTGGAAGCAGAGCAAAACATCACCTGGTGTTTTCGACGTGAGAGTTGTGGAAACATTTCCAGTCCTTGGGCTTTGGTTTGGTTTTAATGTATCCTGTTTTTGATAGATGCTATCAGCCACCTCTCCAACTGATATCACCTAATGGGTTGATTTTCTAAAAACGACCACAGTGTGGATCTTCACATTGAATTCAAAATAACGTTGTGACTAATTTCGTTTTTCTTAGAGCCAGTTAGACATGGATAATGAATCTAGGAAGCGAGCAAGTCCTCTTCGAATTATGGGTCTAAATGTATCTCCGCTAGATCGCAATCATTGTTTCAGAGTTGGAGGGTATCAAGTTAATTCAAGCATGCCTATACTCCCTCGCCAAAATCCTCAGTTGTCAATACCATCATCCAGTTTCTATTGGATCAGTAATCTCACTGCTCACTTCTTTATTATTCGGTAGTCAATGACAGTCGTTTTAAGCCCATCGACGGGTGTATGAAAGCTGATTGCAATCATGTGAAAAGTTATGTCAATCGTTTACCGGCATGCGGCTATCGGCTATCGGCTATAAGCTTGTGTTAACCGTCAGTGAGTCAGGTAATTATCCCGGTTCAGTAATATACACTAGCCTTAGTTTACTAGGCAACCACAAATGACAGTAGTATACGAAACAGGTCCCAAGGCCTACAGCAAAACATGGGTAGGTTTCAATGGTTGACAGACCCACAAAACCTTTGTGTTCCTGACTGGAAGCGAAATTGGTTTTGTCATGCGTAGCAACCAAAGTGATTGCAGAACACAAAGATCGTCCAGTTTGTACTATGTTGCGGATACGGTTTTGTTCCATTCTCGAAGCAACTACGCCGAGTTTTAAGTAGAGCTAAAATTTTGGTTCATTGTACAGAAATAGTGTAATATAATGAATGAGTAATACTGCATCCTTCAACAGGTGTGACCTCCATTGTCTATTATTTGTTAATACTTCAACAATTATTGTCATTGCTTGTACATTTAACCACTCAACACAGATAACTCATGAACATGTTCTCAATAATCTGTTAAAGTTTTATGAATTCAGTTTTATATGACATTCTCCAAGAAAGCAAACGATAAAATTAAGGTTGATTTACAAACTTGATAAGATACCCTTTTGAGACATTGTTCGCTGGATTCGATACGTCACCTTGTTGGCTTCATCAACATGAGAACTAGTTCAGGGGACATTACTTTGGTCCAAACCACTAGCATATTTGACAAGCTTTCTTTAATAGTCGTACGATTCCCTTCAAACGGCTAGTTAGCTAGCTTTTCCAATGTATACCCAAAACAGTGAACAAACCGATCAGTATAAATCATGTTCAGTATAAGACCCACCATTTTCCCTACTTGTACGAGTTATTTTACCAAAAATTGTCTTCCTTTCGTTCACTTTCATGTGGTCGTACTTGCTGTCGTTAATAGCCGGATAGTTTCGGATATCCATTCTGACGGAATTTCTTCACATACCTCGTAGTCATTTCTGAACAGTTTTGAACACTTCATTTTTATCACAGGTTTTCCAGGCTACCTGGCAAGGAGTGCGATGACCTTAGGGTCTGTTTCCCGTTGTTGTGTAGCATGTCCGCATAAAACATTCTCTCATTCGGAGGAGACGTGCGCATGACTTCTGGTCATTAAACAACGACAGAATCTCAGAGATTGCCGTTGGCTCTTAAGTAATGAAGGATACTGTAAATACTGAGATCGGTCGATGGCACGATGTTGCCTAGTTTATATCTGGACATGTCTCCGTATATTTCCGAGGTTGGCCGTGTCTACACACCAAACCCAAACCGTCCATCGTTATGATCAAACCTTCAGACCTCACTTAAAGAGAACGACGCACTGCAAAGATATAGGCCCTCAGCCAAACATAATATTTCTATCATTTATCTTCAGCCCGGTAAACGTGCATTCAAACAGTCGACCGAGTTATTGCTGGATACAATAGCAGAACGTCGTCAACACCTTGAGAGTCGGGAGAAGTAAAGAAACTAGTGTTTGTTCAGCTGCTGCCCTACAATGAAAAAGAAACAAAATGGTGAACAGACAGCAATACTCATGTAATAACTGGACTCTGTCTCAAAATTCTCCAGTTTTATAATAGATATAAACAGCATACACACTACTCATGTGTCGTTGCCTTTTTAACTCACCTCTGTAAAGCTATTTATGTCGGTCAAATAGCTAACGTCACTGGACGAAGAGAGACTTTAATGTAGATTGGCAGAGGGTTGTCTGCATGCTTTTTAAACTAGTGCCGCCGGACGCCATTAGATGGGCGAGGAACTAACCCACCAGTAACTAAACGGGTGGTTGTTTAAGCTAGAGTTGCCATCTCGCCTTCCCATTTCTTAATGGCACCAACTTTAAGCTTTCAGTAGCAGTGACCAAAAGTTTCTTAAAGTCCTTCCAACTAGCTGTGCATCACTTCATTACCCATAGAAGTTGCTTCCTTAAAATGTACTACAACAGAAACTTGCGCAGGTGTTTAACTCATATAGCTGAATCAATCCAACCAATGAAAAATAACAGTGGGTTGACCAAAGAATTTTGAAAGATGGCATGGGATGCCGTGGGTTTAACTACACACTATAATTGCTGGTGTGACACCTGTTTTGCTATTTTTTCTCCGAAGGGATTCCTATAAGTACACCATTCTGCTGTTCGGGATACTGAAGTGAGTGAGGAAGTGGGAGAAACGATTAAACTGACATTCAGATGAATGACTCAACATGACAGTGTAATGTGCTCAAAGCTCCACAGGTAGATAATGGACAGCAAAAGAGCTCGTGCGAGTTAGCACTGACAGAAAATTGGGCTAACGGGCGAGAACTAACAGATGAAAATCCACAACGCGAACGTCAGCCAAACGGACAGAACCAAACAGAAGTGCATAGGATAATTAACTGAAAATGTCATTGTGCTGCGGACGGCTTTCAAAGGTGATTGATTATTCGTTACAGCACTATGCACAATGAAGTTACATTAGATGTCTTGATGCAGACAAAGTTTACTGACATGGGCGTCCAGATTTAGATGAAAGAAAATGTGAACAATGAGAACTTCATGAGTTTGCATTTTCTGATGTTGAACTGTAGTCATCAAACATTTTCAAAGCTCGTTATAAATGAGACTGGTTAAATAAGCAGCAGAGGTTCCGGGACCTTGTTTCACAACTTTCAATGTACGTAGTCTCTACAGTGGTGCCAGTCGGCTTGAAGCAATACAGTTTTTACCGAAACTAAATAAACCTATAGCTATTTTAAAAGAAAATGACGGAAAGGTCAGGTTGAAACTTTTTTTGCTGAATAAAGTCTGTTAACACTGTAACTTACAGATCGTTCAGAAGATAGTATTACGACTATTTTGTTCAGGCTTCATTCCAGTGTTTGAACCTGTTTCAACGTAATCACCGGAAAACGTCAGTATATTTGGAAAACGTCAGAAAATTGAACGGGAGCTATACAACCGATAGATTATGGATGGTGATCGAGGAATATGGAGCCACTTGCACAACAAAAATTTAACAACTAGCCTACCACCACAATCTGTTGAAGTCAACTGAATTACAGATAACCATGTATGTGTAGTAAAAGAGTAAGACCAATGTGACTAAGAAAGGTTATATTTCTACATACAAAACATATGGATAAATTGTTATTGATCATTTCTGTATGTGGTTAATACAATTATGTGGGATAGTTCAATGAGTGAAAATGGATTGAGTTGCCGTAAGGGGCAGAAAATATTCAGGAAATTACGCAGAAGTCTCAAAAATCATTGCCAACATTTAGAAAATATTTGCAACCAGATTACCTAATCGACTCTATTTCGGATTCCATCCTAAAACATTTCAACTCATATATGGCCAGTTGTTGATGTCAACACAAACGAACTCAAAACACCCATCACTATTCGATTACCCCACCCCGACACTTTCGACTTCTGAAAGCGGTCCATGAATGTAATGATATTCGTCTAAAATGTCTTGACAAAAACGCAGATATAGTTAATAAAAACCTAAGTGTTCGCAATGAGAAAACGCTAGCAATTTCACTTCATAAGGCTGATGTTGATGAAATAGATGACGGGGGAGGACAAAAATATTTGATCGACAGTCAGCTAGCAACGCCTTTAGCAACTCCAGAATCAAGAAGAAATTACCTAAACCCAAACCGACTGAATCCATCTTTCTTGATGTATATGGTTTACAGGTAGTTCACAACCACTCGCAGTTATTTCGACTCATCATCAACTTGTGTACTTCACAACTAAATGTAGTAACACGGTGGCTAGCAGAACAGCTGGTAAATATCTGTAGGCGTTTATGTTCCCTTCCTTTATGTGACTCAACCTGTGTTCGTTTCATACGTAGATAAGACTAATGTTCGTGACCAGTATAAAAGCTCCTTGGATGTATCCTTACCGTTCATAAATTTCACCTTGATGGAGACTATCGATTGTGTTCGCGAATACCTTGAGCAATCAAACATACTGGCCAATATCCTAACTCCGAGGCTCAAGAAGACTTTTCTACATTACATACGTGATATACTTTTCCAATTTAACCATGTGGGCTATTTACAGACTGGTGGAGTTGCACAGGATTCTCCACTATTCCCACCGTTAGCTAACATATATTTGTTAAATCGGCGAGTCAACAATTTGAAACCTGTGTTTTTATTGCTGAGAGGTTGACTATATCTTCAACACGTTGAACTCAGTCAATGAGCCATTCTATGTTATTCAGTTTTTTAATCAAGCGCACGAATATAGCATGATCTTTTCAGGGGCCAAATCGAATGGCGTGTTTCGGTTTATAGATTAAAGTCTAAAACGACAAATCGATTGTACTTTAAAACGTTCCATGCATCACAACGTAACTTTGACCGGACAATATGCCACTTTACATAGCTTTGTACCAACAAAATTAAAACAAAACTTAGTATGTTATTGACAAACGAACAAAATTAATTTTGTTACAAAAATCCACCAGATCAGGAGTTAATGTTTGTTGTTAATACGTCGTGTGAAAATGTTCATCCTACCCCATGCCTAGAAATGTTAAAGGTGGTTGGACCAGAGAGACAAATCAGTCCGTCTATACTCATTACAATATTCCATGTTATTGCACAGGTGAGAAGATAATTTAGCGGGAGAGTGCACAACAGGCCGTCGTATTTATCCGGAAGGATAGTGTTCTATCTGTTGTACTTTTTCGGCATTCTAAACAGCACTGCTTACGTAACACCTTACACTCCTCGTTGGCAAAACTGTCAAAGTAATTATGCCGCGATGAATATGTATGCAACACATCAACAGACTTTATTGGGAGTTTGTTACAGAACTCCTCAAAGTCAGGACAGTTGTCATTCAGAAGTTTTCACTGCTCAGTATTTTCCGGTCACTCAAAATCTGGCAGGATAGTGAGTGGCAAAATAAACTTTACTTGTCACTTTAACGTGTACACGCCCCCAAACCAAATTATGAGATCGTTTGCTTTTATGTTTTTATTTCTTTCAAAGTGCATACGCCAGGGTTTCGAGTTTAAAATGCTGGTACTTAATATATGCTATACCATTATTAAAAGGACAGCTTGTATATTTGAAGATTATCAACAAAAATTTAAAAAAAATAAGCGCTCTTGTTGAAAAGACAGAGGTGTCAGTTTACTAGAACGACGAGTAAAACGCTTAGTTCGTTCAATAAGCTTTCAAGACCTCCTCAAACACGGACTTATGGAGTTATTTCCGATGCCGTACAATGTGGATGATTAGAGTCATGTTACCCGTTCAGCCAGTTTATTTCTGTTGAGTGGTTTTGCTAACCAAAACAACTCGTCGTTCAAAGATGTGTTCAATGATGCGTGTTTCTCGGTGCCCTGATGTGCATTCGGCAGATCTGTTTTCGTAGATGCATACTAAACCCTGAGTTAAGTTGGAGTTGAAAATTCAGATTGTCGGGTTTTTCGTTTCATCCGCTACAGGATAGGTCTGCTATATACTGAATCTAAATACTGGCCTTTGATGTATTTGTCAATGTCAGCGAGTTTATCAAGTATTTATTATTCGTTTGGTCAGAAAATGTTTTACCTCAAATTTATTTGTTCAAATGACAGACTGCGTATTTTTTATACCACTCATTTTGCACTTCAAGAATCTAAGTTCCTTTGAGGTGAACCTCTCATGGTTTGCTTTCTAAAACGGCTGACCGTCTAATAAACCCATCAGTCCTTTTTTACAGATTTTGAAGGCACTAAACAAAGCGTGGCAATTATTTTCTATAAGTGGGTTGATTATACACAAATTACAAAACCGAAAGAAACACTTACTTGTGCAACAAAGGATGTATGTAATTGACAATAACATAATCAAGTTTCCAAATTAACTTAACCCTGCGCTACTGTTTTCTCCTACATCTTCCAAACTCCACCGTTTGTGAATTGCAAGTGTATGTACCACCGGTACCTTTAAAGCAGTTTCGTACGCCCAACAATCACAGTCAGTGTATATCATATCCCAAGTCAGAACTTATCCACGGTTCCCATGACAACTAGAATCCGAATAGGCAGGATTCTAGTTTAGTTAGTTGTTTCGCTGTTAAAAACTTTATGTCGCCCTCTGTGAAAAATGGCTAATCAGTCCTACCTCATGCTCTTCTCGTTATCTGAGTGACACGTTTACAATTCTGCAAACCAAACTCAAGGTTTTAGAAGCTTGCTCCAGTTGACGTTCCATAAATTCGCGTATTCCGTTGTGCTAGTAGGTTCTAACCACTGAGTTGCAAGACAAAATTACGTTAAGTCCAATAAAAATCAATGTTATTATACTGACTATCTATTTCATCATGTCAGCATCTGAAAAATTTATGAGAACACAAAGAGGCAAATTCATGCGTTTTGGTATTTCACAGAAATATCGACCGGGATTGAACAAATTTTGTGCGCTTCTTTCTCGTTTGTCCAAACAAGCCAGTTCTTGAGAAAGAAACCAATGACTTTGAACATCACTTTCTACCTCTGTAAAACAGAACTTTCAACTCTGAGAGAGACCAGGGCTAATCCCTTGTTTGAGGCGAACCAGAGAGAGACGACAGGCCAAGTCGGAGTTTCATTGACTTACCCTTCACTTTTAGGTGACTGATTATAAAATGAAACGAAACGGTCAATCAGAAACAATCGAACAACCTTTTTTTACAAGCTATACTCCCAGCAAAGCTAATCATGAAGTAAACGATCTCAATCTAGCAAACAGAAGTGACAGGGCAGTATATATTTTAATAGTCAGACAATCAGGTACCTCAACCACTAATCACAGACAACAGCGGTTAGGCTTATGAGTACTAATAGTGGGTGATATGAATTCCTGTGTAATAGGTAGTTGAGATTTTGAATCATGGTAAAAACAGGATTGTAAACTACTGATGTGTCCTAACGTGATCATAAGTGGATCGTAGTTATTCTTTTCGAAAGGAGCTGATGAAAACACTAATACGGACACGAAAGGAATGATCAAGCGAACGTTTTGTTCAACTTAGATGATTTGTATTTTTATTCACCTCATGAACTTGGAACTCATTTTTTAGTCTGTACTACAATTTTAAGCTGAAACGACGATTTTTCCAATTTATACTATATAATACTGTTGACCATATTATCTACGTAAATCACTATGCTTAGTTTTGATGTTTGACTCAAACATAATGTTTCTGTAGGCCGTAATTTAACGAAGATATGAACACGTGATAAGCTGAGAATTTGCCCTCCGAGATGAGTGAAGTGCACTTATGATCTGACTCAACTTGTAGTCTCTGAAATTTAATTTATTTACACTAACATAATCAAAAACTCGTCTCTACTTCGCGTACACATAGTTTGATCAGCTTGTACATTTCAAAATGAACAGTATATTTTAACAGGTGCGCAGATAGTTCCAGTAAAATACCGTACTCAAGTGGGTATTTTATTTTTCAGTCGGTTGAGTTAATGTTGACCTAACTGAACTGTTTTATCCGTAGCTCACCGATAAGAACTTCGATTTTTGTTCACAGTGCACCGAGCACAGTACAGTTCAAAATAGGAGACCTCAGGTGTCGATCAGCTATCTTCAAATGTGCGGCGCTAAATACAATCCGTGAATTGGTAGTCTAGCTAAATAAATGTAAACGGAAGATTTTCAACTGTTTTTAACACTAACACGAGGCGATAAATTGTCTAAAAATGGCCTAGCAAAACGAAATGCTTGTCTCCAAGCTCCCATCCTGTTTATAACATGTGAGAGCATCATTAAAGTAGTAAAGGAGACGGAAAATTTGTTCGTCTCAACCTGAGCATGGTTGGTGAAGCTAACCGAATGAACAACACGTAATCTGATATCATGCAAATTGTTTGCGTGTACAAGTTAATCAAAAAACCCGCGTTTTTCTCTTGCTAACAAACAATATTTTGACTGGATGTGAAAATGCGGTATTTCTGGAAACGTTGTTCTCTAAAAAGAACTGTGGGCTAGTTTGACCATAACCCAGTAGATGTATCCAGATTTGAAAACACACTGCACAAGTAAGTCACATCAGAATTGATAACATTCAAGTAGTCATACAGCTTCATGCATATGTATCTTTTACTTGAGATAGGAACAACATGTATTCCAAAATTGACCAAAAGATTAAGGTTAAGTGAATTAAAATCACTTAAAGCATTGCAATCCTCGAAACCACTCATCTAGCATATTTGCATTGCAAAGCTTATGACATCGATACATTCACTACAGTCATAATAATGTGAATTACAAAAAATCGGAAACAGTATTTCTGTAAAAAGGCTGACAAATCAATCCGGATCAACTGAGTGATATACAATACCTTCTTCTAGTGAAATGGTTACGACCGATTGACACCCGTCCAACCATCCCAGATGAATGTGGAACAGTTTGACATCGTCGGTCACTATATGGTTTATGGATCCCGGCAAGAGATTGTATATATGGAATTATTGAAACCATTCTCTAACAGTTTACCCCAGCCTGATTTAAGAATAGGCTCTAGTTCACAAAACCTACAATATATTAAACTGATGCAGATAACCCAGTGCCGTTACCGAATGTATTATTTTTACAAACGTGCCACCCAGACAAAATAGTATTGCACTGTTTAAGCACATCTGTTCGAATGGCATGGAACGTGGAATGCCGCATGTAAATTTAGACAATCTCTTGTTGACAATTTCATGAGAAAATCTGCCCTCGAAATATGACAACAAAAAGTGGTTGCCGCTAGGTTCATTGCCACCTGACACACTCATGGAATTGATGAGACAGACTTAATTGACAGGGCATACAAACAGCATGCAAGGGACAGTTCGTGTATCGTCGACATGAGCATCGATGCCGAATTTTGCCATCACCGGCTAACTCGCCTCATAATAAGTCATATTTTGCAAGAGAAATAAAACAGGAAAAAATAATGGCTTTCCTTCACGTTAGGCCGTTTCAATGTGGATCAAGAGTGCACTATTTGAGGAGGCTACACATGCAGTGGACGAAGGATGATTAGTATATCCATTTTCACAAGTATGTAACAAACGAAGAACAAGCGGAACTTGACATCGATATCTAGGCAATCAAACCCATAACATTTGTGTTGACCACATGCCAGATAGAGAGCCCAAGCTGTCGTGTGAAATCTTAGTGATAACAAATATGCGGATAAATCTTAGCTAGTGGTAATTAACGACTGAAGCAGCGAGCCCATAAACCCTTTATAGGGTTAAATATGATTCGTCTAAACGTCACGCATAAGAGGGAAGTTTCCATCGTAAGACTAATTAGAAGGTTCGGAACAGGGCGTGAGGTCGACATTTCACATTGTAAAACTAAAAATATTCTTCAAATTTAAGTGTCACATGTAACTATTTCGATGACTAAAGAGCTACGTCACATTGTATTTACAAGTTTTCGTGTTCTTTTGAAGCAGGTTACATAAGTTTCACAACAAATTGACACTCAAAGAGAATACGTGAACATCATTTTCGCCTGACTGGCGATCGGACAGCAGCTGAAGAATTCCAGTTACACTTTGGCAAATCCGGTAGTGTTGAGTCGCAGAGTCAACGTAGAAGTCGCATTTCAATCGAATGAATGCATCAAACGTAGTTTGAGGAATGTCGAAACTTAGCCTCAGCTCAGATTATCGGAAGCTGCCCACGAATCCCAAATAGTTGTTCGTAGATATCCTTTGTCCAACTACCCGAGTTGTCACCAATCATCGTCGCTGAAACAAGATGTGCAGCAGCACATGTCAAATCTCAAAAAAAGCAATGAACATAGCAATACTACTACACTATTAATGATGTATGGCTTGTTGGCATAAAGGTATATAAATAATCCGAGTCAGCTTGTTTGGCCGCATCGCGTGTTCAGCGATCACGGTCCATGATCGATGGGAGCTGGTTGTAGACAAACTTCTCAACGACTGAAAGAAAACATAGGACCACAAACCAGCACGCGTGAACAAGTGTAAATAAACAAAATGCAAGTAGGACATTTCCTTAGAGGCGTATGTCATCAAGCTAGTCTTTTTATCAAACGATGAATAATAGACATCTACGTCTAGGAAAGAACAGATCTACAACTTGCTAGAAGGCTGACTGAAGATCAACTATGTTGCCATATCAACTGACACATCTGATGAAGTTTTCTAGTCTTGCTGCTGCTGCGATCAGAACACGTTGTTCTATCGAGTACTGTCGAATAAGAGTATGGTTACAAATGGGAGAAGTTGCAAGAATCAAGTTGCTCCAGGAAGGGTATGACGACGTCAGTGTGCAACAATATAAAAAAAGGAGCTTACGTTGATCGAAAGAAGCTCAAATCCTTGCGGATTTAAAGTTAGCGATCGCGATTAACGGTTCACGGTGGGCATTTACGCGTGGATGATATTTCAGACACTCTGCGGCCGGTAGGAAAGTTCTGGCGAGGAAATAATAGGGAATAAATAGAAAATCTTGACAATAATAGGAAACCATATCTCCCACACAAATGCTGGCATTAATAGCTTCGGAGACACATATACTTGCCATAAGATCCAACAAGCAATTTGCAACTTGCAGATGTTACAGTTACAAGGTCATTCAAGGCAAAATATATAAAATGTACCCGTGTATAGAGGCTTCAGTAAATGATCTTTCCAAAAGTATAATAGCACGGAAAATCGGCTCTTATTTGTGCGTAGAATGAGCAGACACTTCTGAATGCCGAATTATCAAACTACCTAAAAGGCAAACCCCGTACAGCAAGATAAGAAAAATGAGAGACAAAAAAAGGAACCCTACTGGTAAAATTAGCTACGTCTGTATTCAATTGTCCGAGGTCAAAGTGGTTACCTCTTACAGAAAAAACAGTCGGGTTGTAAGTGAAAGTAAGGTGTCACCGGCAAGACGGCTTTTTTGCAGCTTTCAATGCCCCGCGTCATCAAACGCAACTGCTTACAAAATAAATCTGTCAAACAAAAACAAAATTCACGCCAATAAGCTCAGTTAGTTGCCATCTTGACTAACGTCTCCAGGCACCGACTCTGTGAGTCGCGAGCTTCCTAGCCGTAGAGGCGGACCCAATCTACAGTTGCGAACACCTTAATGAACGACTTCATTTCTCTACGTCGGATCATCATCTGTCCAACTCGCACATCACGCCAGTCGGCTGCAACATCGGAAGAGAGTGCTTGGTGCGGTAGGCGGTCAGCTGGATTCCTCAGTAAATGGCCTAATCATCTAAGTCGATGCAAGTGGAAGAACTGAACGAAAGAACTCGATCGAAAATAACTGCCAAATATTTGCTTCCTAACCGTCTTACCGGTGACACCTCAAAGTGCTGCGGCCAGAGTTTCTCTTTTTTCAGATCCGGGTGACGTCACCAACACTGACACCATCAACACCAAAGGGGTTAACTGTCGAACTTTGTGTCGGGTAATGACGAAATAAACTCGGCTACTTTTTTGTGCAAGTTGTCTCCTACATTTTGCCATTAAATTTCACTATAATCTATCTACGTTAAAATGTTTGATACAGCATGCCAGACAGCTGACTGGTCAGGTTAGTCGGCAAATATGTGTGGACAAATACGTTAGAAGCGTGATGTTGATGTTAGCGTACTTACTTAGGTGACTGATTAAGGTTGTGTCGATTGTGGATGGAGCAGTCAAGTGTTTCTACAGACGGAATTATACAGTTAGTCATTCTAAGAGTCATCGGGCTAGTAGCTGTGAAGCTTAAGAATGAATAGCTTGGATAAAATTTCGCACTTCTGTAAGATAAAAACCGTACCTTATACGAAATTTTACCAGCGAGTTCCAAGTTGACTTGTGCATATTGAGAGAAATTCCGAATTTCTGAAATCAGTAAAGTTATTAGTAATTTTCGAAGCTATTAGCTTGTAAAAATAAGCTCCCACTAAATAGGTAAGAAAGTGGATGTTAATCAGCATTAAGTCCGAGGACTAGCGTAGACCCGGTGGACTGTTGCTATTCGGCAGAAGCTACGACTCCAAGGTAGATTGATGATGTGGTATGGAATCCTCATGCACAAATTTAGGGTCAGTGCCGATCGTTGCGTTGCTAATTCTAAAAATCCTTTTCTATACTATTTCACTGCAATTTTTCTAGGGGGTCTTAGAAAACTCTGAAGAATCACTCTGGCAACCTGAACGGAATAATATTGTGCTAAAAGTAGTCACCGCACTTAGGTGCTGTACGAATAGGTTTCTCTCCATCTAGAAATCACGCAGGCCGTCCTTCTAGCATCGCGCAAGACCTACTTTTATCGTGAGCAGAAAGATTTGGCATGAAGGGGAAACGTACTCACAGTGATATCGACAAATTTAAGCGTCACTCCATCCCGTCGGCGGGACGTCGAATGGCACGGCTCCCTTTCAATTACACCTAAATACTTCCACATGGTACCACGAGGAACATCACGCTCTTCTGATAAATGCAACCACGTTTATCTGGGCTACGTTTCAGCTGACCTTCAGTGCCGAGTGAAATTTATCTATTCATTACAGATACTTAGATGGAATGTTACTAAGACCGAAAATCTCAGGCCGGTTTTCCGCTGTTCTTTCGTTTCGCATGTCATTGTCAAAACTGATATGCACGTGTCGAACAACCTCCACAGCTTAAAACTACAGTTTAAATCAAAAACGTGCCAAGAGTCAAAAATTCCATTTTTCGTTTTATTTTACAACAATAAAACATAGAATGTAAGCTCTATGCTAGATCGCAAAACGAATGAACCATCAACACACTGTTTAATTTTGTTCGATTTAGCTTCTAACGTAGGGTGAGTGGGTCTTTGTGACCGGATGTATTAGTCAAGAATGGTGAGTGTCTCAGGCACCTTTGACGGTGAGAAAAATGGCGTCAAATTGTCGGCAACACGATTGAATTTCTTTTATTGACGAAACAAATTGTTCGTTCTCGAGGTTTTTCATGCGTCATTAATAAATGTTTGACCCAGAGAAAGCCAAATAGGCACGTAGTCCGTTTGCTGATAACATTTACCGCTGGAAGTGAACTGATCACAAAACTTAGATGAAAACGGAACGAAATTTGTTGCTCCAACGAAGGAGAGCCATATATGCTCGAAAGTTACCGTGTTTGGCGAACCACAAATTCCGTCCGATACCTTTCGAGAAAAATCTATCCAGGGTGATTTATTTCAAAAAGTGACAGAATGCCAGATGGTAACATTTGCAACCGATAGCCATTTTCACCCATCTCCCTTATAACTGCGATTCAACCACAGTGTGGGTGCATGTGCGTTATCGAACATGGTTTATTGATTGTCATCTCCGTTAGGAAAGCACATTACATGTCCATGCTTCAGTGATTATGCGTGTGTTCATTTGCCTGCTGTTGTGTAACAGAATACATTGGTAGCACAACCAGGTAAGTAAACTAAAATGTAAGAACTTTGTAAAGGCATGTTAAGAACTGTGACGAAGAAGTTGACAGCAATGGCTATTGCTGCCCACTTGACTGATATCAGTAACATCGTTGGTCAGACCGAGTTATTTAAGATCGTGTACAAAGATTCAGCTGATCAAACGGTCATCTGAATAACGCCGTCTGGTCACGGCTAGAACGACCGTGATTCAAATAGGCACTTCAAACCTGCGCGTACGAAAGATGTTTGTTCGTGATCGTGGTCCCCCTTTAACGGTAACCAATTTACCCTAGTCCCCAAGTGACAAGCCGCAAGTTTTAAACGGCCGCCTGTGCCCTATTCATCTAAAACTTCGAGTTACATAGGTGGATTAAGCACGTGATCCTTGTGAATGCATTCGGTGGATGACGTAATCAAGAAAAAGCGTTTGCTAACGTCTTCTTGTGGAAACAATGGGAACGTTTATTTTCCTGAAATTGAAGTGCACATCTGTACTCATCACCAATGCATCGATTGTCCGGTAAGATTAGTTTCATTGATGACTTGTGGACAAAAGGTGCATTGCCAACCTTTTTATCAAACTCTGATCGTTTAAGCCATGACTGTCGTTCGATTTTTAGGTTTATGATGGATGGAGCTAAGTTGGGAGATGGAGCCTTTCATACCTCTGCTTGGTTCGGATTCCCTGTTTCGTTTCTCAGAACGATCACCATGTCAGTGTTATGAACGATATGAGATAGCTGTGAAACATCTGGTTTCCTCGCAGCTAAATAACTACCGGACCAGAAAAGAGTCTCAACTCCTGTTATTTTCGCATATGCCCGTGTTGATGCCGGACCATTTCGTGACTTCAGCGTTTCCCTATTTATTTTGTGACTCGTGGTAACTGGTAAGTATCTGCAGGTTGAAGGTTTTACCCTTTTGGCTTCATAAGGTTAATTTACGACCAATCTTCTCCATATGGAATTCCGACACAGTCTAGTGCTTTCTTTCTTCTGACTCCCAAGGACTGAAACACTGTCTTCGTTTTCCGTTGTTGTTACATCAATTGTCTTTGTTACATCTACTTGTCATCGTGTTCGTAACGTTCCCAGCTACTTCGGGGAAAAGTCGTATTTCATCCCCGCGCGCCATATATCATGCTTGTTTACGCATGTTGTGGCTGCAATTTAGCACCGGGCACACCTATTTTGACAATCCAGAACAACAGTAGTTATTGGGTCAAGTGTGCCACTATAAGAAGAAATACTCTGTAGTCTACGTCGGCACCATTGTGGCTAAGTATTTGCTCTATACAATCAAGGTATGCTGTTGCATTGATATACAACTCAAGTTCGTTTACAGTTTTAAGAGATTTGTGGGCCCACAACAGTGAGTAACCGCGTCCGCGATCTCGTTTACTGCATAAAACCTCATCAATCCATACTCTTTCCTTAAAGTTCTAGATCTGGCTTGATCTGAAATCACCAACGAGAACATATTAGAAGTCAGCTACACATAATCCTGAATGATAAGTTTGTTTCATCAAATCTTGTCAAGCCATTTTTATTTGTTAGAGGCGTCGCTCCGAACTCAAGCTTTCTAGAGCTTTTCTCGTAAGATATGACAACAAACAAACAGATCGCAACTATATACAACGGTACGTCGAATAAAGTCATTGAACATTTCTGAACAAATTTATTCTGCTTGCGTTTTTGCTATACTATAAAGGCGTGTACAGTGTTCACGCTGTAACTCTATGTAAAGTGATCCCGTAGTGATTTAGTAAAATACAGCAAACATGAGTTCATCGAAGAATTCATACTTAGAAAAGCTCACCTAGACAGGTCACCAATGAGAGCCACCTAATTGCTGTATCTCAGTCGCATCCTATTAGTGACTCCAGTCGTTCCAGTGTACACCTTTCTAATGCAGGCTGAGTTCTGATGAAGGACAGTTTGTTTATCCGTGAAAGTGTGTAGGCAGAATGTGTGTATCTGGCGACTATCATAATGCAAAAACTTAGGTTTCTTTTGCTTATGGAAAGACTGTTAAAGTCAGTTACCAATTGGTGCATTCTCTGCAAACCTGTTAGCTCCGACCTTTGTGCCTACGCTATCTAGCGTAACAACTCTATTTACACTAAACTAAATTCTTCCGTTCGTACATCATACGGCTATATTCATGTCGCTCAACCTGCTGCGGACCATCGTAAACAACGGGCTGACCCGTTTGATTCGACATCCACATTAGTTTCATGTTCGGTGATCTATAAAACAGGCAGTAACTTGTCACCAGAACCATGTTCTGTCATCTGCTAACCTGGCTGAGAGAAAATGACATGGACATCAGGCAGTTTTGAAACCGAAATAAAAAAATTGCTATATTCGCAGGTAAGATGTAAAAAAATGGATCTATTGCAATAGTAATGTCAATCGACTGAAACACGGTCAGTCTGGCGCTAACTTACAGTGTAAACGAAGTGTGGGAAATTAATCGCAACACTCAGTGAGATGATCAATTCAACCAGGTATATGTCAGTAGTCATGGGCACACTTACGTAAAGTGTTACAGAGACGTAACCACACTTCGATAAAGAACATAGCGTAAAGCCAAGGCAACTTCAAGTGTATCACTAAAACCCACTAATATACTGGCCTGTTACCTTACAATTGGTCTATTTCCCTGGCTGTTGCTGTTTGTTCTGAGTGGGTCAATCACCGTTTCGGTTCCTCCTGATTCCATAAATTTTTTTTCTTCAGAACACTTATGGCGTATATCGTCGTTATTCTGTTCGTACTACACGTCCGCGTCTTGCAACAAACTTTGGCAGCTATTGTCCTGCAAACGACACAGTGATCCTGTGACTTATGTGTCCCTTAGACGTGAGACCGTCAGCCAAAGGCGTAATGCCACTGATCAACCACCATGACGTTCACGTCTAAAGCTTCTAAACCGTGGTGGTCATCAATACTCTATACTTTTATACCACCAAAGATGTATAAGCCGAGTTGAACAATGACAAACTCATCGCATCATAAAACGGTACGCTAAATAGTCATCCTTCTTACTCCCCTAAAACAAAAAGCTCAACTACATTGTATCCGAAATTCTTTAGGATTGATCAGTGACTGGGACGTGATCGGTCTTGCAAATGAACTAACATGCTGTGCGAACGTTCAGTCACTATTCACGAATTTCCCGCTGCAAGAAATGAACGGTTGTATTCGTCAGTCCGTCGAACCAAATTACATTACGTGACCATTTCAAAACGATACTTTGAAGCAGCTTTTTCGTTTTTCACTGATAATGTAAATTTCTGTTTACACGACCAGTCGTACGGTTAAGTAGAGGGTCTACTGGGTGTCATTTTTATAGACTATTCTAACCCAAAACTGAGCCACAAATGCAGTAAGCTTGATGTACTATACTCCCACAACACAAGCATAGTCAGTCGGTCTAAGCAGACAATCGATAGCCTAATACAACTTCTAAGTAGTTTTCACTGTAATCCGGTAGTTGCATGTGAAATTCAGGCCGACAATTATCTACGATCAGTTGTACTTAGGAAACACCGTGGGGATGGCTCAATTAAAAGAACCGCCTACATGATTGCTATGTTATCCGACCAATGTACAAATTGCTGAACTTGCCGCAATCAGTTGATTCAAGCTAGTTTTGTGGGTTCGGAAACAACTATTCGCAAACCTGATTCTTCCCTAGACTTAACCATCTATCTTACTCAGCTGAATGGTGATCTACTACCCTGGTGGTTTGCTAGAAAAAAGCCTTTTGTTTTATTCCAACTTTCATACAGGAGAGCCAACACGAATTATGCAAATCTACCGCTCTCCTTGTTCTAACCGTTTTGTTAAAAATTAGAGTAGATTAGATGATGCGCAGGAACTTCCACCTACAACACCGAATAACACATCAAGAAATGTGTGTTTGTAGACAAAAATACAGACCACGTTATCAAAAAAGTGAATACCGATGATCAGATATAGGTACTCATGAAAATAGTGATAATTTATAAACACAACGCTTGAGTGGCCTGAAGCAAAATTTTCTTGTTTGTATCTCTTTGACACTGGTGTTTTCGCAACATTTTGCAACATTTTTAACTCACTTAAGGTTATGCTTGATAATTTTACTAGCTTTTGTTTTAATAGCGTATGCAACCAACAACATTTATCTGACTACTGATTTGCGTCAATCACTTGATAAATCTGGATCAGCTGGTTCGTAATTGGCAGTGAGTAATTACTGACTCTGTCAACTTGGTAGAACTAACACGGATGATCACCTAATCAAACAGTTAACCTCAGTTAAAAATACAGAAAGTGGTACTTATAATCGATATGCCGCAACACCCTAAGAGATTAATTAACCTGTCGTAATGGTGAATTATATTTTCGTAACGGATGTAGGACTAAAAGTGCCTCTATCCTTATTGCATGGATTTACAATTTATACAAAGATTTTCGGGTGATAATTAATTATACTCAGCGATAGAATGGACACTATGGGCTCCTAAAAAGGCTTCAATGACGAATTGTATGATGCACGCCGGTGACATGACGGATACAACTGTTCCCAAACGGTGCGCAAAAGAATTAATCCAGGTATAAAATTCCCAAGAGACCTAATCACTGGCTCATCTATAATACAGTATGAATAGGCAGCCTGACTGATGGAATGTGTATCGAGAATTGTGCAATCAAACTTGGTTGTAGGTTCGATAGTAATGTTCTACTTATATACACAAGTGTTCCTACGTGCCATTTTTAGAATAACTTGCCTTGTAAGAGGTTTTCTCTCCTCGAATATTGTCGGTGCAAATTTGACGTACCATGCAACAGCAAGTTCATCATGACTGATTCACTTGTGTTGAGTTCACCAAAGTTCAAATGCTTATCTAATAGCCAAAGGTTACAGCCGAATAAGTCGTCAGTCTGTCTGCGTTATGCGTCAATAATTAAATCTTCTGTCAGACAGTTACTGCCTCCGACCGAGTGATCGTACCGTCACTTCGTCACACAGTTAAATACAGCCACGCGAACACACCATGAACTGGCCACTTATGAGGACCCTTTTTAGTCTCGCTGGTGACAGATGTGGTAATGTTGCATAAAGCAGTTATAGATGATGACTTTCGATCCGTTTCATTTGAATTCAAGAGACATGCTACATTTATTCGAAAAACAGGCCGGAAATGGAGGTGCCCGTAGATGAAGGTTATAAGTCACGATTGGCGGAATTATTTGAAACGAACCATAACACCACCCCTAAGAAATGATGGCCCATATCTCTTTTACAAGAGGTGCGCCTCCACAGAATCCTACTCGAACTTCCGACAGGATTTTACAGCTATTCAGTCACTTTAGCGTATGACTGAGAGAAGCCGTACACATCCAAGTAATAATCAAGTATCACAATCGAGAACCAATAGTACGCAAACTAGAGACCGCGATGTTAACAGGTGGTCATGTGTAGGCCCACAGAAATAGCAAAATTTATCCAATTTAAGTATCTCATATAAATCTCCAGAGACGGAAGTTCCATTCTTTGTTGCAAAATTCATTGTACAGTGGTTTGATCAAGATTAGAATGTTATCACAAAAAGAGTCAGTTACGTGAAGCTTAACCCTTAAGAAACGAACTACCGTCTGGTTCATGCAATAAGGAAGCCGCTTGTAAAATTCTTCTTATGAATGTGAAAGAAACTTTACTTTTGCCCTGACCTGTCCGACGAATGATTTCGCAATGGGGACCGACTGCAAATGTTCTGTTCGTTCAGTGAGATCTTTCAAAAAGCAGACTTTATTACTCTGTTGTGCAAAAATGGTTTAACAGTAGGTGAAATATTTTAACATCTCATTTAGAAACTTATTTTGTTGTCACCAGCGATAACACAGGTAGTTAATGATCAATCCGAAACCCGAAGGGCTATAATGAAGACACAACTGACAATGGCATAACGATTGATGATATCATGAAGGCTCACGTGGAAGGTCCGCAAAGGCACTGTCAAATTACGATTTCCAACGTTCATACTAAGTCACATGCAACGGAGAGAAAATCTCCTTCGTAATGCCAACGTCAGACATTCTTCAAACTCTACTGAGAAACAAAAACTACTGGAAATGACCAGTGATCACTATGGAAATGGAGTTTCAATCTTTGGCCCTTTGAAGTATCTGTCAAAATGAAAGAAAGAATACCAATCATTTTGGGGCAGTCATCGAATTCGTATTGCCACTCAAATCATCGACTTCTATGAATCTACTATACTAGCAACAGTAATGAGTAAAACTCAATCTCCTCCAAAGGTAATGATGTAACTACATCTCTAGTTATTAAATTGCTAACAAGACTGTTAACCTTCGGTTAGCTAGCAGACAACATTTTCAAGTTCTATTCGTTTTGCTTTGCGTGATTGCTTGTCTTAAGGTAATGAATTCTATCCGTCATTAGCAAGATAATATCTACATAAACTAAACATCACTCATTGTTGGTTGCAGCTTTCGTATTCCCGTATACCTTCAATTCAGTCAGCCACTTCAATAAAGTACTAGATACCAATTTTGTTCTCGTTAGAGCACATCGTTACTGCATATTTCTGTTACGAAGAGGATTTGAACTACAGTAATCATGTTGATAGCTGCGCCAATGACCTTATAGTGGCCATGACCAGATTACAATGTGTGAACTGTCAGCCACATTAGTCTGCAGATAGTATTCTATTTTGTGGGTAGAATCAAGAAGAGGCACAGTAATTTATCTGGTTACTCCTAACACATAACCCCACGACTAAGACCCCTATCCGCATTGACATCACAGAAACCGTTAACTCGAACCATACTTTGATTAGTGTTGATTATAAGATTTTGTTTGTAAAAGCTAAAGTGAGGTTGTTCAACGAGAGAATTGACAAAACTGCTTACGATTGTGTTGAAGCTGTGATCGACAGTGACTAAGGTGCATTTGCTATCAACCAAAGTCACCTAAAATTTAACAGTAATATTACATACAATTTACGAAATACGGGTGCAGCAGAGGAATTGAGCAATTTAGTTATAACGCCTCGATGAACTGAATTGTACAGTCATTGTATAATTCTATTTGGAAGGTCAGGAATGTTTGAGTGGATTAAGAGATGAAAGTCGCCAAAAAAAAGGATTGAGTAACTTCACTCTAAACCAACAATTTTACTACTGACACAAACTGTAATACACCAGTGAATTAGGAAACCAGCTGTATAACCCACGATGCGCAAATACATACAAATCGTTAGGACTAAGTTCATTGAATGGCTCCAGAAACAGGTTACGGAAGAATGTTGGTTAGACAGTTGACATTAGTAACTACATTTGAACTGTTGTTACTCCTTTGTCCGAAAAACAGGAAACATATAGTCTGGTCCGTTGTAACCTCTGTTATTAAACGCCCTACACTGTCCCCGACTGCAAAAATTACTTCCTAACATGCAACAATTTTTTGTATCTAATGCTATCATCCTTTCTCATTGTCGGTCTGCCCTTGACTGTCTGCCCAGACCCTCGACTAGGTTCGGTGCTTCGTTAACTTCACTATGCAGCTTCGTGTTCTTTTAAGCTTAGTTTCATGTTTTTGGTGTGAGTTTATCATGCAAGGAGTGGTATTCAGGAAAACAGCACAAGATTTAGGCGTGCTCGGTTTTAGTCAGATTCGCTGCAAAAAAAGTCGATTATCTAACTGATTCACAGACCAACTCAATCAGTTTTGTGCTGACATGATCACTGTTCTGTGGACAATGTTTCAGTTAGGCACAAACTGTGTTCCACAACAATATTTGCTCCTAGAATGGAGTGCATCACCCAACATGTTTCGAGATTATCAGAGCTGTAAGTTATGTTAACGAGTGCCTTCTGCAATCACGACTACTATAGTCTGGGGTCATCAAGATACATAACTAAAGTGTCCAAAAGGTCGTATACTTTCGTGCAACATAATAAGGAATGGAGTCGGCAACAGTGTATGGCAGCGAACACATTTTCAGTTTTTTTGTGTGATACGTTTGGAAGATCAAGGTTTACCGCAGCATGAAAAGTGCACTACTGCATGGGAATAGAACCAATAGGATTTTCACATTTTTCTCATCAAGCTTGTAGCCAACGGTAGTCTGAACGTGCAACAAACAAGACATCTGTTATTGCCAAATCCCTTCTGTTACCTTGAATTCAGGTTACGCACATGTGCTTCATGTACGCAGTATGTAAACTAAGGTTTGGTTTTCTGAAGGTTATAAATATACATGATGGGTCAGATAGGATCAACAATATAGAAGAACATAGGGTTCGCAGGTTCGTATATCGCAAAGCCAACTACACGTAAGCCCACAGATAATCAGACATGACTTCGTGAGTATACAGTGCGGTGATTTTGAAAAATATAGCACAACTGACTTCTAAACAATAGAGAACAAAGTCAGAAAGAAGACCTGAAACAATGAGCATTCCGAACATTCAAATCTCGACTTCGAAGATAATGGTGAGGCTAAATTTGTTTGAAGACAGTCGATTACCACCAGGAAAAATGATGATCCAACGAACATATCTGTTTCGCGCAGTAGCAAACTGAAACGGATATTAAAGTCTCATTAATTCTGCATTCAGTTTAGATGGAAACACGAGTGAACTAGACTCATACGTTATTGGTTCCTGATAAGGCAATCCGAAGTAAGAATGTTACCTGTTACTAATCCAGTCACAGTGGGTGCTTCAGGAGGAATCTCGTTTGAAACATAAACTACCGTGAAGAGTTTAACGTTATCAATGTGCTCAGAGTATAGTTCATTTATCTGCAACTTCGCATTCGTCAGCAAGCTGCTAAGTAGGGACACAGTTAAGTAAAGAACTATACATATGTTGCGCTCTCGAAATCTGTACATGGGACTGTCAGGACCTTTAGATTAGATTACTGATGAGTAGTCGGGGATTCGGTTCAATTTCAAGTTGAACACCACTCACAATTGATCGCAGCTATCGCATTCCCATAGACTTTCCAGTCGGCCCCTTTTGAACAGCAGAAGCACTAGACTCGAGTTTCGTTCTCATTAGAGCTCGTCAGTAGTGCATTAGATTAAGTAAAAAGGACTTTTGAGACCGTAATTGCTTCAGTATTACACACGTCGGTTCTAATTTTTAAACAAGACTTCTATAAACAGGAATATATTGTTTTTACCGTAAGTAATGAAATTCTTAAAAGCCTTCCGTGTGAAGCACACCGAACGTGCTGGAAGTAATGAGTTTTCATGCGTGGTGGCCGGTATGGTTTCTCTGGCTATACTAATGTACTAGTTGTACATCGCATACATTGCACAATTAATCCACTTGCAAGATTCTAGCCTTAACACAACCTGATGTTAACCAGTACATATTCCATTTACTGACATGTCACACGGTTTGACTCCCTGGAATCTGAAGTTTCTGAAAGAACTGGGCATATTGTTTGTACGAACACAATAATCATAGAAGCACGGTATGTGATACATCGAATACCATCTTGTTCAGATTGGGGTATCTGATACCAGACGGACCAGTAGACGTACGTACAAAACAGGTGTGCGAACATCACTTCCCTTTCCAGGGATCCGTAGTGAAACTATGTATTTCAGCAGGCATAAAAACCTAGGACTGTCCGGTTGATGCCCATCAATGTTTTGAACCTTCTTATCGCAAACTTCATCGGTGAATGGTAGTACATGATGTGAAGAGTGATGACAGGTTAACATTTCAAACAATCAACTGTGATGATTTATGGGCCCAGTAATTAACATTTTTACACATTAATAACACGGCCACATGTTACAGGTCATTACAAATAGCTCATTAGATAGTTTATCATCATCTCTAGCAACAAGTGTTCATCCTACTACCACACAGTATCAGGTCAACACTGGTTACAGGAGTTTCGAACCACGACGGCTACCTTTTCCAAAACAGCGATACGTTTCTCGTTGCGTATCATCCAGTTTTACAAAAAATAAACGTGGTAAAACAGTTTGTGAAAAACGAATCAGAAACACTGTTGCGAGAAGTTGTGACTAGATTTAACACAGGTTTGACTCTACTGAAACATCCGGTCTGGTGCACTGCACACACACACACACACACGCAGACTAATTTCACCACCAGCCTTAGCAACAACGGATGAAGTTGTTGGTGGGTGAGTTGCATAAACAATCCACTCGATCTCTAGTGTTAGTTTGTGACACACCATCACTCCACTTAGCAAGCTACCATATTTAAATACCAAACTATCCTGTCACGTACCACACTCCACATTGCTCAATCTCAGTGGGGAAAGTTGAAGTACCGAAAATGTGACATAAATTGACGTGCACCAGAGAGAGCCATCGGGAGATGCTGTGTAGGAACCTTATTGGGATCCTCACACAACAGACGACAGAATTAGCTTCCTCGAAAGCGTTACTGAAAATATGGAAAGCTTTACTACACCTGAGCATGAGTGAAGATTGATGAATCACACTAATGTCATGAGACGTTATGCTTTATAGGTTAACAAAACATTTTCACCAATATGTCGCCATCTGGTTTGTGTCCTTAGTCAGATTTGTCAACAAGTCAAGAGTTAAAACTATGTAAGATGAATGGAACGCCTCTCAATATACATGGTGTCAGTGTCCGATCGGCTGATTCACTTGCCTTCGGTGTTGCACAGAAACACATTGGTCGTGACCGGACTGCTGTGCATCAGCTCAAGCCTAGACAAAGTTCGTTTTAGATAATTGTATTATAAATCTTTAATCTAACTGCGGGGTATTCTCAACCGATGAGCACACACAGTTGCAAAGGTCACTTCATTGAGATACTAGCATGCGTGGTTTTTGTTACAGTTAGGAACAATAACAGTCAGGTTCTTTCAGCCCTGGTTGAGTTAATTCTTGTTATTTTGGTTGCCTTGAGTTAACATTAACATGGCAGAATATCTGTTGCACTCTGCCAAGCATTTAATGTGACATTTCCAGTTAGGCGTCAACGGAGGCTGTTTGGAAACTCTACCTGGACCATTGTTAATTTAGTCTGATAAAGGGAGAACCAAGCCTGACTTACTGTTAAGTTAAACCGTAAACGGTATCGAATAAAGTATCCTGATGACAATTACCTGACACACTAGCACGTTATATGATGTAAATTGTGTAACTTAGTAGCGAAAACGCTTTTAATTATGAAAAAGACATTGGTCTTCGCCAGCGCATTTTACGATTACGTATCATTGTAGTTCTGTTCCGTCCTCCAATTTCCGATTGTCAACCTCAAACTGTCTCATTTTATGTGATCGACCGTTCCACTTCCATGGATATTTCCAATGCTCCAGGAGCGTATGTTAACGTTGTCCCAACAAAAGATAACAAACGAAAACCCCAACTGATGCCGTACATATTAGAGGCCGTTAACTGTTCAAACCTACGGCGAAAAGCTGCTTATTCTCGATATCGATCTTAGGCATCAACCCGCTTAAAGATTTAAGTTCGCGGATGTATGGCACCAGATTATCAGAAGCAACTTCCTATCACCCCTTGGAGTCGTCGTCGGTGGTCGGAAATAACTCGGTAGCGTAACCCGCTTGTATGTACATGGCAGAGTCACAGTACTGCTTTCAACTGAACCGCATTTGGCCTTACCAGATAAGCGCCTAGCAGCTCCCCACTGACCATTTCCACAGTTGATTAAGCTGACAAAATTAGCACCACAACCTAAACGCGACACTTTCCACTACATTGTCACCAAAGGATCACCAACGTTTGCTCGCCCCTGACTGCTGTCATTACATAAACAGAAAATCGTCCGCGACTGGGTTTTATTCTGCTTTAAAACAGCTCATGAGCACAAAGTTTCCCAGGAAATCAACAGGTGACTGGCGTTCGCGTGGTTATTAAGGTGTCCTGAACAACAGCATCATTCCTGACTGATATCCTGTACCTCACGTCCACGACTTCTTTGTCGGATTGCATGGAAAGACTCTTTTACAAGATAAATCGAGTGCGACCATACTACCAAATCCGCCGCGACCTCGGAGGATGGGCTAGAGATAGCAACCCTCACACTCTTTGGACTTTATGCATTTGTCGCAGGCGCCTTTTCACGCCCAGACGTCAGTCGGATATCCATCATTATCACCTGTTTACTAGCCCTCAAAAGTTCTTGGATCAGTTATCCAGGAGCCTCAACAACTTCGTGACAATCCATCTCCTTGAGGCTATTTAACTTGCCTTTACTGCAGTCAGACTCCTCAATTACATGCTAGACGTCCATCGGTAAACATTGACCGGTCATTCCTTACGCACACCAGTTTACCGTTTTCAGCCACCCGTTTTCTCGATCATCGCCCAGCACAACAATTTTACTGGACGTTATGTTTGCTCAGACATATGTAAAGAAGGTTATAGCTGAGCCAAACTATTTAGTGAGCCAACTTAGCGGAACTCACGATCATACCACCACTATCTCTGAGACGTTTATTTTACCCGAAACGTGCTTCAAATCCTAGATTATGTCCTTAATCGTCCAAGCCACGATCACAGCCGACCATAGATCTCAGTTTACGCCGACAGTTTCCCATGATTTTGACTGTGCCCGTAGATGCCAGCACAAAATGACCACTGTGCACCAGCTCTCATCGAATGGTGTGCCTGAAAATTTCAGCCGTTAACTAAAGTCATCCTTAATGGCTTCATTGGTGAACCACAATTGGGTTGATTGTCTACACGTTTCCCTCGACGTGCAAACTTCTGTAAAAGATGTTGGAGGTACTCCGGCAGGTCACGTATATGGTCGGACACTAAGTCTGTCGGGAAAATCTCTCTTGCCTGCAGAAACTTGCGAGTCCCGGCGTGACTTACATCACGTGTTTAAAGGGTCATTGAACCTCAACCCCCAAGGAAAACGTTGAGACAAGAACAAATTCACCATGATCTGTACACTTACCTTTGTGTTTTCATGCCCGTCGGTTCGCTTTGAACACTGACGTAGCTCCATACGACAGTCCTTCCAGTGTGCTTGGTCTCAACGACAGACAGTGTGTCACCGACAGAAATGGAACACGTCACTCGGTGAGGATTGATAGCCTAAAGGCTGCTTAGGTTGATCTTGGGCCAACGTCCCGGTCAAGTAAGTCAGACGTTACACATGAAAATGTATTTGGCAAACGTCCATTAGGCTCATCTACGAAATCACAGAAACTCATTCAACCTACTCAAACAAACTCTGATCCTAATGACCTTTCCCCAAGTTCTAACTCCCAATCTATTTATTACCCCTCACATCCCCATTCTGACGGAATTTCGAAATGATCAAAACTCTATAACAGTTATTTCAACTCAGTGACTGATTCTGTTGTTATCGAACGGTTTCTCAACTCTGATGCCCTATGAAGGAGTTATATAGTCTGTCGCTCTTTCAGTCTTTCAATTCACACTCGTTTCACACCAGCTCTGTCTATTCTGCACCTAGACCTCTTGTCAATCACGTGAATCAAGACACCACTTTGTCCGTGCGCGCCTTGCTCTTCGTTCCCACGGGAATGTTTTTATAATAATCAAACCGTGGTACCAGCCGTTTAAACAGAATGGAGGAGCCGGATTTGCCGGACTTTCAACGGAAAACTTCTCCAACCTACATCCGATCTAGTGTGGAATAATCTATTGTGAGTAATAACTGTGAGTTGTAGTGTTGTGATCGCAGAAGAATCTCGGCCTGACGACCCGTCCGTCGAGCAAACTCCCGTATGTCATGTCAAAAATTAAACTACAAACGCGTACACTCATTTGCATGTCAGATATGCATTCAAATACATCGTTGTCATTCGTCTCGGTGGAACTTCTGCCATAGCGCGTACACACAATTCTCATAGTCTATTCTTGTCCGTCGTCTTCCTGGCGTTCGGAGTTTGCTCATTTGTTCCTGAATGTCGCCCGTGGGTAATGTACTACTCGTGAGTAGTATAGTACTCACAACGAAACTGCCTGTCATACAGTAGTAGTATATAGCTATGTGGCATGGTCCATTCATTTTTAGTCCCACTACGTGGCCATCAAGATGAAACAGCATGAGACATTTATGATTTGTCTATTTTAGTCCGTCAAAAATACAGTGTTCATTCAAACTTCAGCACTGATTTTTTAAACTGAACACCATCCACACTTGATCGCAGCTTCCGCATTCGGAGACAGCTTTCTGCTTACCCACTTCGAAGGAAGGCACTACACCTGGGTTTCCTTTTAGTAGAGTTTATCAGTAACACATGTCTTCATCCGAACCAGACTTTGCTGTCCGGATCTCGTACTTATCAAACGTTGATCAAACTGATTTTCTTCTCGGTCGTTATTCAACTGGAGGACTCGGTCTCCTTTGCATCTCGTTTGTGATGTGAATCACCATGCAGAATACAAAAAAAACAAAGTGAAATAAATTCTTTACAATTCATTTAAAAAATTATCAACCGCCCAATTCTTGGGGGCTCAAAGCACGAACGCAAACCAAGCTGAGCTGAGCATGGATAAATATGCGCAGTATGCCAGTTTCAATATTCACTGTGACTTTGTGTACTCAGACGTAAAGATTAATCGGTCAACCATTCTATGCTATTAACCAGATTCACAATGCTGTTAAGAAATAGGTCCTAAGACTGCACACATATATATATATATACATCGGTTTGCTCCAGTGTTGGGCACATTAGTTCAGATCTCATTTTGTGCTAATGGCAGCAATATCGCATGACTTACCTCGAGTAGTTCAGAATATGCAGTAGGGTAAATGCTGGTCAACAATGTACAGCCCCGTGAGCATCGCCGTTTCAAAGTGTCATACTCATGAGTTTTATACCAAATTTAAGTTTAAAAAACATTACAATTATTATAAGCAACACAGCTTAATAAAAGTCTTTCCGTTTTAATGCGTTAGCATTGACAGAAGTTACGTCTCTGTGTTTGGTAGCCTTTCTGGTTTCCGGAGGAATTCTAATGTACCAGTCGTGTATCACATAAACTATACAATTAGTGGAAACAGTCAACCTAATCACTGAATTACAATTCAGATATAATTTGTTGCTGAACATCGTATGTCTCGGTTTCTGATGTGCCACAAGTTTTAGCTGCCCAAGTTATGAGATATCTGACAGATTTGAGTGTATATTTTTCGAAAGTGTATTTTTTCTACGAACGAATGATTTATTCAACTAAAATCAACTTGCTACTTGGTATATTTTCATCATTAAAAGTTTCTCCTAAAAGGTTGATTCGTTATTGTCTCTCATCTTTCAAATTTGATACGAATAAAGAGAATTTATAAACTTGTTTCCGCAACAATGAGATTCTTGGATTAGCAGTCGAATGAGCAATTTGGCTGCATTGTGATGCATCATCTAAACATGCGCAACTTACATTTGATTAAGGTGTTTTCTGGCAGCGTAGACTTCTCGATTATGGCATTTTTGCCTTTACAAACTGACGTCTAACATCCTGATCATTATTCACAATTATCACAAATAATGTGTATATTGGACCGATAACCAATCAGTGGTATAATCACCGGTTCGTAACACAAACATCACTGGTTCGAATCCCTTTTTATAATACAAACACATACATCATCTGTCGTTCAGTTTTTTCGGTTTGGGAATCAAGTTTTGATGCGTAATCGATAAGATCACGCTTCATAAACAAGTAGGAGCGACGGATCGGTGTCGGTAAAACAAATGGTTTGAGCCGACTAATTTAAGTGAAGCTAGCAGAGAAAACCCATTCGGTATTAAACGTTTAACAATAGTTTGGTAGGGTACTATATGAAGCACTAATAACTAAAACAACTGTGTCCCATTTCATTTGTAATCCCCGTAAAATCGCTAACCTTGCAATATTAGTAGGTTAAGTAGTGGACGATGTCAAATGAACACCAGACAGTGTAACCAACTCAGTCCAAGTTAATGCAACAGTCGAGTCGAAAACAAGGTCAACAGATACGATGGATGGTTTTTGAAGGGCAGTTTAACCGTTATGTGAATAAGAAATAAATTGGAAACAAGTTTGGCGAACGACTAGTTGCTGGCCGAATAAGAGGACGTATTGATGGCTGTTATGAAAGAGTAAATAGTCCTGGGGTCTGAACCGCCTAAAAGGTCTTTTTGCAGCCAACAGAAAATGGTCGCTGATGGAACAATATAGTTGTAAGCAAAAAGTAGCACTTCAAGATGGAACCTATAAATAAGTTAGATACAGTTAGTATGTCCATGAATAAATGTCAGTTGCAGACTACAAAGGAAAGTGTTTGTCACTAATGACGCTACGGTCTCGACTATCCGAATGTGACAGTTTGACAGTATAAGTTGGAATGTAGACCAAAATAACCAAAGGACGAGTGAAATTTTAACGCATGCAGAAAAACATGCGATCGATTAGACCTCAACCAAAAACAGTTAAGTTCAAGCGACTGAACACCCTGCGATCAGACAAGCACAACATACCTAAAGATATCAATGTCATGTCAACAAACGATCACAACAGATGACATCGAATCAGCACCAGCTATATATACAGTAAACTGATGAAAACATGATACTGGATCTCCGAACCATTCCGAGGCCAGTAGAGTTTGTTAATTCGTCTGTAAATATTAAACCGGCGTGTGAAGAAGCACTGTTATGTCTGCGTCAGATAGCAAACATATGTCAAAAAATACACTTCAAGGAAATGCTATTATCAACAGTTTTAGATTAATTTCGGTTTCTTTTCATTTTTTCCAGAATAATGGCCAACACAAAATTGAAATTGAGCCGATAGGACAAGGATGTGAAGTAGCACAGAATGTTTCTAATCTATGGTCCATGATTTAGTCTATCGAAAAGTCAACAGTGAGGGCGATCAAGGGTATATCTTGGGAGGAGCACTACAATGTTGTTTCTGATGTCCTCTGGACCTAATACCAGATAAACTAAAAAATGATTTTTTTGTTCATTTCACTCACCCTCTAGGAACTATTGGACACAAATATCAGCAGTAATGTCCAATCAGTCTAAGTTTCAATTGTCCAAAATGTAATCTCCTTAGGCACGGTTCAAAAGTTCTTTACAGTTTAACCGGATGTTTTTTTCAAATGTACTAAAAATTAAGCATTCAGTTAACAAACACAATTAACCTTTATTCTCAACTTTACATTCATCGATCTGTGGAGAACGACTGACCTGGTAAGAGACAAATTTTAATGATAGCAAGGAGCACAAAAATGATGCCGTAAAATGTTTCATCTAATCTGAATCAACTCAATGCGCTCAAACCCGTCAGCTTGTCCATAAAAAAGAGACGACATCAAAAACATTTTCAGGGGGGATGAAATGGTTCTCGGGTGCAATGATTTTGCCAACGAAACATCTAATTTTGTTGTATTATAATGTTTCTTCGTAAAGCAGGAAAGTAATCTATTCCATTAATCAGTGGCTACAAAATACACTGTCTTGTTCTTACTAATGGCTACCTCGAGGCTCGTATCTATCATAAATTATCTTTCTTATGAGCGTTCCCTGAAATAGTTTCGTGGGCTTAACTGATACATATAATTGATCCAATCTGAAAGAAATAGGATCACCATTCAAACAACAGACTATTCAACGGTGCATGCATGGTGTGACAGACTATTAGTATAGACGGATCAGAGTAAGAACAAAGGTCAGTCGGCTGAGAACTGAGTAGTGTCGTTAGTGTGACAGAAAGGAACGATGTAACAAAAGTCCACAAAATGAACACCGAACGGGTGAAAACGATAAAACCGGAAAAGTAACCAATCTGAGTGAAAGGCAAAGACATCTCTCTGGTTCATCGGTACCTAGGTTTTGTTTATACTTCCTTCTGAAGGTCACACGACTGGCCCAATTACCGAAAGACTGTCTGGTTTATTAACTTCTATCTATCCTAATGAATACGTTTCGTCTAAGTTTGTGTTCTTGTCGGTCAACCAGTTTTCCATCTGCTGCCTTCCGCGGTGAGTTCACAATCATATACAGCACCACCGTTCCTATAACCTAGTTATATCAAGAGAATAAAGCGAGCAAATCTCTCTCCTTTATATCCGACAGATTTCAGCTTTGAAACATGTTGCCCGAATACTTTCAGATAATTCTGAATATTTCGGTCAGACTTTGCACCAAGGACAACAATTTCCAATATAAATTATATCAATAAATGTTTCACAAAAAATTGGGTCATATCGATTTTTGTAGGTGCATTGTCATTCCCATAAGTGATGTAGTTAAACAGTTGTGATCAAATAGTCCAGCAATCTAGTGATCTGTCAACATGGAATCTGAACGAAGTGAAGCGTGTGTATTTCTGATGCGCCTTCTGACAGTGTTTTAGTAAATAAGCAACGGCTGATGTCAATACAGGAACATTGATGACATTTCCATGACCAAATGAAAAGAATGGAAAGAACACAAAAGACAGTGTAATAACTGGGGAAAATAATTTCCACACTTTAGTGCAAATCCGGTGACGTAAGCCGCGTGGTCCATCTGATAAGCATGTAGAATACTGTTCTTTGATTACACTATTCTGACACTTAATCATGTGTTGTAGTTTCGATTCTGTGATGTTTAATGCTCGTAAGTTCCAGCAAGGTTGAGCTAACCGTCTACCGCTTAAATGATCGCAAATGAGACCACCCTTTATCAGCGCGCCTTGGAACCATGACAGACAAACCTTAATCTTGAGGCTTCTGAAAAAAAGGGAGGTACCAACCCAGGAGAGTATACGTACTTTTGAAGGTTACCAACGTGATGATAAGTTGATGTGGAACATTTAAAAAGATATCTAACATGCAACCAGTTGACTCTGATAGCTCTCCTCAGAGCTGTGGTTAGTACGCACATTCCTTCGAGTACGGACAGTTGCCTCTTTTCTGAGATTTGCCGAGTCAGTGGAGCTAAACAAATAGAATGTCTACTCGGAATGCATATCCATTACAGTTGGATCAATTAGACCAAATGATAGTCTAGAAAACCGCTTCAAATAAATCTGACCACTGCTTTCAATCGAATTGACAAACTGATCTGAACAGGACTGAAACCTTTTAACAAGTGATTATTGGGCCACTAATTGCCACCCTAATATTTAGTGCAGAACATAAAACCATAAACGTGATAGTTTTTGTGAATGTCATCCAACAAACTTCTCAAATCGCAAGGGACGTCATTTCCCACTTATTTCGGCGTCAGCGTTCATTCCACTTTATTAGTACACGTATATCGATCCACGACCTCCGTTTGTATAAACAGAAGATGCAGCATCACTTGGAAAACCGTTATCGCAAAGTACTAGTTGAGCCGCCTGAGTACCACGTCAATATGGAAATAAAAGCCAATGGAATGAATGTGACCGTGATACGCCGTACGTCAGACAAAGCGGAGCGAATCAGCGCACGTGAGTAAATACTCAGGAAGTGTATACAGGGCAAATGCACGCGAACGGTTGACAGGGAAGTAGATCACATCTAACTTTGATTTAATGTGTGATATTCATTTGAAAGTTAATAACTACATTTTGGTTGGTTGACTATTTGGGCTGAAAAGGCTTAGTGATTTCGACAGGTGTCAGGATGACTGCTATTCACTGCGTAAGGATCTTTCAATCATCACGTTTAATTCCAATTTTCCTGTACTCTGAGTGAATAGAGTAAAACCACCCGTGTTAATCAAGCAAAGTATCTAGCTGGTTTTATTAGCACAGAATTAAAATAATCTGAGCAATTTGTTCCTAAGTTTACCAAAATCAGACGTGTGGTTTATTGTGTAATGTAATCAAAGTTTTCGATAGCGTTTCAGAACTCGACCTTGTGGTTTCTTAGATTTGTATTTTACCGTGTTAATTTTGCTACTCGTTAGCTGCTTCCGTAAGCTTTTCTTCGAATAAAAAAGTTGATAAATAAGATCGTTGTTTGGTCCTTATCTCCACCTTTAACGATATGCAATGCTTAGATTCGCTAGCTTAGTTCATCTGAAACAAATTGCAAACAGCACCAGGTTAGTACTTGTCATTCCCTACACTTTGATTTCCTCTGTTTTGTTTCAAATCTCCCTATTAAGGGTCTGATAAATCTATTTATTAACACAGATTACGTCAACTTTCATGTATCCAACTTGTTTTTACATGACAAACTTAATGTCTACAATGGACCAGTATGTTTCGGCTTGTTAAATTTGTACAGATGACAGCTTCCAACTTTTGCTACCTATGAGAATGAAATAATCGCCAGACCTAAATTGCCTTGTGACTATCTTAAGAACCAGATGTTGTTCAGCCCTTTAGCAACGATTTGTACAACGGTCTATTTAGAACAACTTAATCTTAGTGGGCGCAATTTACTGAAACACATCGTAGCCATAAGTGTCTCTTGCTTGAGCGGCAGTTTAGCCAGCTCAGGATGTCAAGTTACATAGCATCAATCATTTGAGTTGTGCACTTTGTCACTCTATCTCAATTCAAACACTTTAATTGGAAAAGCCATTCGGATGTGACCAGCGAACTACATGAACATAAATAAAATGAGATTTCAATTATCGACATTGGTTGAAAATCACTTGAAACTGACCTTTTTTCGCCAGAGCCCTTCAAAAAGAAGCACTACATTTGAGTTTTGCTGTTGTCAGAGATCGTCAGTAATGCACGTCCATGTCACTGGCTGGATTTGAAATTGTGCCACGCCTTTCCTGCGATAAAGGTTGCCAGTCATTATCATTTCGAGATAACGGATCTACACCAAATGCGTTATGTTTTCTCGTCCTATCTGAGCTTGCTATTTTCTGGCTAAGCGTGAGATAAACCATTTTTAGCTGTAAGTTGGTACGCTTTAGAGACCAAGAAATCTCAGCCACACTGCATTAACTTGACACAAAGAAGGGAAGCATAAATAGATTTTTGTAAGGAAAACCACACAAGGACTAAATGACTGTAGAATCTAGATGAGCGCCATAAAAGACAGTTACTTATTGATTGGCCCGCATGATACAAGTCTTAACTCCATGAGGATTAAAGCTATTTTTGTCATGTTAGTGCCACCGGTAGACGATACTACTCATTTCCCAGCCGTCTCTAATGACTCTAATCTAAGGTACAAATAAGAAAATTCCAGAAAGCCACAAACAAAGAATCGCAAAAAGACGCCCACACCTTTTGGGATAGATGTTGCGGTGAATAGCACAAGATATTGGATAGCGAGTGTTTGTTTTTATCAGAAGGCCAGCTTGACCATACATGAGCGAAATAGAGGGACTCTGGGTTGGATATGTTTCCACTAAACGCAATATTCCAATGAAAATATATCATTAATAACCCCTTCAGTTTAACTCCATATCCTGATTGGCAAATCGATCAATATCTGCCCAAGTGAAAAATCTTTACAGCTGCTTATAACTTGTGTTATCTTAAACATATGGACGAGAATGATACGGGCAGATATGAAGAACGTTTGGAACTTCACCTGGATTCACGTATTGTACTCACGGGAAACCGGGTCAGAGAATTCCGTCTACGTAGCATGCCGTTTCTCCTTTTTGGCTTTCGCTTACACTTCCTTGGTCTAGGACAGCTTCACCCACATAGACCGGGATGACGGTTATTGTGTAGCCAATCCTCGTATTTTAATGGGTAGGTCCAAGCTGAAGTAGGTCAACATGATAGACAATCCAGATTACTCACTGCAAAGAAGCAGATCGGCAATAATTTAAACTTATTCCAGGGTACTGAGATTGCAGGATGGAGAAGGTGTGCCTTTTCGATTAGAGTTGGGTTCAAGGCTTGGACTGATTTGAATGATGGGTCTTCAAGTGTTTTAAAGGCTAAGTTCGTCGGTATGTTCAAAGCAGTGTGAACATACAAGTGACGTGCGACGAGGGCAGCACCATGCACCACTCACGTCACATACCAACGCTAGTAATATTAGAATCCTGCTACTTGAGTAAAACTGAAAGATTTTGTTGACTAAACTGCAGGTTTCCACTCAGTGATGCTGCCCCGTGGAGTCTGTCAGCATAAGCTTGAGTGTACTAAGTGAAAAAGAATTGCATACTGTACCCGAACAAAGTTGGTAGTTGCAGTTTGATCACTATGTTTTCCAACGTTAAATTATTTTTATTCCTCAAACTTAGAGTACATATGATTGTCTCTCTACGTGGAATAATACATGACGAAAATTCGGACTGAGTGCAATTCGTAACTTGGAGACCAGCGGGTTCACTAGCCACAGAGTGCAAACATTAAACTTGTTTCTCACCGACTTTTTTTAGGCTAGCTCATTTTACTACCTTCTGTGATTCGATGCTGAATAAGGACTAGTGTGCAGTTTTAACTGTGAACACTGTGACCCTGTTCTCATTACGTTTTGTAAAGTCGTGATAACGACGACTGGCTTACTTGTCTTCTGTGAATTTGTGCCCTCTCTGTTAGGACTAGTTGTAACATAGGTGTCTACCCTGGTAGTGGTAATTTAGATATTTATGTGAACATCGTTTGGTTCAGTTTGATTTTTCCAAATGAAAAGCAGTGTGAGATGACATAGTTAAGAGTCCCATGTTCAATTTACTTGCAGCAAATTACATGTGGCCACATCACTGTATACATCCTGAGTAAGTTGGTCATCGTTGCAATCAAAATTTCCAACCGCAATTGGTTCACCTCACAACGTTCACTCTCAGTACTATTGTGCAAACATACTTCTAAAAATACACCTACCAAACTTTGCTGACAGTTATAGGGAAGCGTTTCGCACTGTTCTGATTTGTCAGACGTGGATGCTATGACTGAATGCTATGACGACAGGGGTTCTGCTTTACATCTGTATCCATTTAAAGTTTATGGTTAGTGTACCAATTACCGAATTTCAAAAGATATAACCATGGTTTTGCTCATAACAGCTCACAGACTTTCTTATATTTACATACGATTTGTTGTTATAACAATCTCTGTTGAGTTGGGCTGAACAACGTTTGCAGAAGAACTCTTTAAACACCTCTGAAAGTGGGCGCAGGACCTACATCTGAAAAGTTGATTTGATATATTTAACTGTGAAAATGTCACTGTTGTTCTCTAACTACTTAAAGTTGTCTATGTTGAGGTGGGTGAGATGTGTTTGCTAAACAACAGGCTCCACTACTTCGGGGCTAAAGGTGACCTGTTATTCTGACAGCTGTAAAACTTAATTCTGTAAACTAGACATTACTGTTCAAAACAAGTCCTCAAAATTGATTTGAAATCAAAACGTTTGCTTGAACATTTGCTTATTGGATTGTCAAGACAGTTTCTTACTTCCTAAAGCCATTATACATTACAACATACAGGGGTGGAGAATCGGAATAACTTTCGATATAACTCTGCATATCCGTTTTTCCCACGAGTTAAAAAAAGCACCACATGTCCTAATCATGTGTACGCAGACCCCACACAGTTGTTCGTTTGGTGTTACACATGCGTTTAACCACATATGCATGCATACACATCTTAAAGCGAACCAGCTGTTATAGTAAATTATGCCTACGCACACCGTTGTACTGATTAAAGCCTCGACTAAAGTCAGTGGGTGAATTAGGCACGTATAACAAGTTTTGTCAGTAGCCAGGAAATGTAGTCGCATCACCGAGTGATCTTTATTAATTCATCAAGTAACTCCATTATGAACAGGCATGAATAGAACCCACCAGTATAGAAGATTTTTATTCTACAAGCCGTTCTTTCTTCCCGTTTACGGATTTGCGACATCAAGCTTACTACAAAATTCTTAGTCCGAAAATAAAAAACATTGCAATAATGTCATCATCTTCTTTTTAATCCACGTAAAATGCTGCCATTTCAGTTGTGTGAAATGACTGATAGCCATAAAGCGTAGTTAATTACCATGTTCTTGAACTTATGTCTATGTTTAACAAACCAATTAGTTCAGACAGACGTCGTAGTATTTAACTATTACATTCACATGCTGCCGAATGAAATAAACCTGAAACGCATTATGGTGTAAAACATAACACTACCATTTAATAGTTTTAACCACACTATTATGCTATCGAACCAAGTGGTGAAGTTGGCTGGTTTCAGAATTATCACTACCGTTCAGTTAGTCTACTGACTTTTGAATAACTTGTAATAGTCTAGCAGCTTTAGTGTGACGTGCGCAGATATTCACTGCAAGCTTACAATGGTATACTGTGCAGGGGATCCATTCGAACAGCCTGCCAGTTATACCATATGGGAAACTGGTGTATATATTGAAAAGATCGAAAAGTGTACCGTTCTCCCCACCCCCAGAACTACCTAGTAATCATTCTGACTACTTCCTGTTTCCTACTTAATGTTCATTGTGGAAATATTTCAGACAGGCGTCTGCCAGAAACACTGTTTTCATACGTAAATTATCCCCAAAAAACCTACAGTGGTACGGTTTCCCACGTGGACGATACATGATAACGACAAAATGTCCAAAATTGGTACTATCTGTCGGTATATGCTACATAAAAACATTAAACGAACATTTCACGCTATCTACGTTGAACTATGAATGTATCGGTAAACGTTGTCAACAAATAAATCTCACTCAGTGCTGCGAGTGCTGGCCTGTTGCTAATATTTTCACATTGATACGCGGTGTTAAAAATACATACGGATCTGACATCCAGTTGCGTTACGTCTTAAGAAGCACTTGTTGTTAATCAATCATGCATTAAAATAGATTATCTGTCATTAAAACTGGGTCCGAATCTAATGCAGACAAGTCGGACATCCTTGACGGACAGAAATCCGTTCGGTTTGGCTTCCTTATCATGTACTTAGCAGAATACAACATAACCGTCTTTCTGTTATACTGAATAACATGCTACACGCACTCCTTTCAAAAACACCGCAAGCATTATCAATAACGAAAGTAATGATCAGGGATAATAAAAAGTAAAATTTTGAGCAAGCAGCCTATCGACTGCAGGACGTTACATGATGTCACGTGATGAACAGGTGGTGCATCTTTTTGGTGTAAGTAGTTAAGGCTGGAAACACCATTCACCGAATGAAAGTGTTTCCCTGGGTCTGTTAAACAGCAAAATAGAAGGAAGGATTAAAAATGGCCTTGTGATATCTCTCAGTGCACCAGCGTGCTAGCATATTTAAGGCTCGCACACCGAGTCGAACACTGACCAGTCCGTAAACAAAACCACATGAGATGGTAGCTCATCTCTTTTCAACTAATTACGTAATATATCAAACTTTGATAAGGCGAAGTTGTTTGAGAAAATGATGTTAGTTTTGCGGGCCAATTTTTTGTTTCTGGTAAAATTGCGAAGATAGCGTACTTCTTCCGGACTCTTTCAGACGGAGCTCGTGACAGAACTGTGACTGACTTGATGGGTAACGCCCCCATCCTACTTATTGCGAATATTACGTGACTATGCGTTTTTCAAACTATTTAAGACCATTACTTCACTGATGTGACAATATCTCTGCAGAATAAAATGCTGTGGACATCGTAACCTTCACAAATACTACTTCGCCAACTTTTTTTGCTTTTCGAAGGCTAATGTCATGGGTATAATATAAGCACCAGTGATATACTTCTTGTTTAAACACATTTGCCAAGTATATAGTTGGATTTAGATTGTATTTGACGATCACTGCAACTGCGAAGGTCAGGCTCAAATCGTGCCCTCGTACCTGGGTCTCAAATTTCTTTCTTAACGTTCTACCTCACATGAAACGTTGCGCTTATCAAACTACTAACAACCACCATTCTTCACTAGGTCGTTTAGGTTCCTTCCGTTGGAAAGCACCTTTAGTCAGAGTTATTGCTAGTTGCGTCATAGAATTTTGCTGACTGATGAGACCAAAGACTAGTAGTGCGACCATTATTGTCGTAGCTAAAGAAGACTGGACAAATAAACGACCAGAAGTAGTTAGTATTGCCTACCCAAAAAGAATTAGACATGAAAAGACGTAACAGCCACCCTGAATGCGACCACAACATTTCTTAAAGTGCGATTTGTATTATCTGTGGTGGACACAAAATCTCCGTTCTTGCCAAATCAGTCAGTTTCGAGTTCCGTTACATTATTTCTGCACCGAAAATGTGTAGTTACTTACCAATAGCGTGAGGTTTAAACACACCACAATCAGATCACTGACAAAGTGACCTAGAAACTGTAATAATGGCTGAACGATGTCATGTAGCCTGCTCTCAAACACCATGAGGTCTACAAAATAAACTAGTGTTGAGCCAGGGCATCAGAAAAAAAACACCAAAACAACCGGCACTGACCATACAAGTCCACCGCAGATATTTTCCAAAGTTTTGTATATAATTCACTTTTTATACGGATTATTTAAACAAAATTTAGCCCACAGATTTCTGAGATTACTGGTTTGTTTGCCATAGAAATGGTCGTTTTCACTCGATACAGAGGAATATGTTGGTAAATACCGTCATGAGATGTATTTAAAGTTTTGCAAACAACCCGGTCAATTTCTGACGAAACCTGGCTTTTTATAAATGACAGCCTACTTCCTAACGCAGAAACTACACAGGAGCTTGCTTGGTAAGAACTGTTTTCGATTCTTGATTTTCCATCGTTATCCCAGTTATTGTATCACGTGTCGTTCACCGATTCTCTATTGTGCAAGAAATTTTAATGAATAGTTGCATATTAGGTATGAACGAGACGGGACAGTTTCATTAATTCCCACACATTCATCTCATTGATATCTTATGCCAACAAAATTGTCAAGTTGCTTTTCATCCCAGCGCTGCAACCCCCAGACATTACTGATGACTGTAAGGCTAAACACTTGAAAGTACTCCGCTTCGTCACTGTAGTATCAGGCTGTTCCGACGTTACTATAGTTGGGAGTTACCCAAAAACCAGTTCTATTTCAATCGTGAATCGGTTATTAAGTGATTGGGCCAACCAAAAGACTTGCTAGTTGTCATATGATTTCGTCAAAACTGTTCCAACTTAACCCAAGCAAACATCTGTTACAAATTGGTTACGGCTTATATTGTAACACATCCTTTTAGCTTGTGTAATCTTGCACTTGAATTCACGGAAACCTCACCTACAACTTAGTTTGATTCACTTCAGGTTCAGCTTGTCATTTAAACTGTAATTATGTAGAAAGCAGATATTGATCACAATACACATCTCAAATGAAAAATTACACAAAATTTTGTTTGCCGTGGCCCATGACTCAGTGATTATCTCCAACATCCACGCTTTAATATCACAACAGACTGTGCATTTCCTGACTGGTGCTGTGCGGTCAGCAATGCGTTATCTCCATTTTTATCCTGTTCGTGTTTGAAATCTGACAACTCGGCAATTCCCCACTGGCATGGAATATTGATTGCACCCAACGTTGACCTATAGCAAATAGCTTGACGAAGATTGAGAACTGAACTTGTTATACCGTTAGGACACCAACAACCAACCAATGATTAATTGGCAGTTAGGTACTAATTACATAAAACAATACAGCCATTTGTTTGAAGTGAATTAAGTCCCTACATGAGGGCGGCGAGCTAGACATTTTCTTCATAAACGCGACTTGAAGGCTATTGATTTGAATTAACTTGATCTATTCGTCAATAATGTATTAACGGATGAGGAAGCAAATTCGATGCTCCATTTACTCATTAAGCTTTCTGAATCGTTTCTCTCAGATGGCCTCCCGATTCTGTTCAACTGACTGATAAACATTCGGTTTGAGCTAACTGTGCAAGTCTACCATCCGTATCCTTGATAGATTGGGTTTTATTGAGAACAGCCAAAAGGCAAACCATGCTATTTCGTTGTCTACATAGGACGGTTGCCAGTGAACCAGCGACATATCACAAGTGCCTCAATCCTAGTGTATAAAGTGATTCGTCAACCTCATCACTTGGTGTGAATATGGACATGACTAACCCAGTTAAACTTCCCAGGAGTAACACACTAAATGTACAGATTCAGGTGAGCCAGGTTGTTTTCGGTGGACATTCTGCCCACCTATTAAGGAGGGATAGATCTGAAGTAATTCTTAGGTGTCTGTTGTGACAGCGCCACCGTCAGATAAAATCAAACGCAGATGGCTTGGTTATCAGAATCATTGTGTTATAATGAAAATACATACTATTCCTTACCATTGTTTTTAAGTAGTTTCTGATTGCAGCATGCTAAAGTGAGTAAGCTACAATCGATAAACTGTAGTTTAGTACTTGCTTGGTTGATTTTCCCCTAACATTCCATCATCCAAATTCCTATTACTGACGAAATTCTAAAAATGGAAATATCCATCCATTTCTAAACCGTCTAACCCAGCTTCGTTTGACCTTTAGGCTTCCTATGAACATTGCGAAGGTAAAGAAATGTGGCGCGGTATGAAGTCAGATGTTCACAAACCATCAGAAAGGACACATAGATATAAGGGCCAAGACACATAAAACATAACGGTTGTTTTTTTAATCAAAACAAACGTAACAATAAGTGTCATGAGAAAAAGCTGAAAATAGACGGATATCACAGATTTTTTATCGCAATTTAGCTTTTTTGGGGGGTGTTTTCAATTATCTAATTGTTAGCTACTTGTTTGTAGCGGTCTTTCACTTTAACAAGTTCCCCTTGTTCTAGCCTTCGAATATCCTATAGACAAAGATTTGCAATATATCCAGGCTCTAAATTGCACGATGACATAATCTGGCCGAGTGGACGTAGCTACCGTCCGCTGTACAGAAGTGAACGTCACAGCTTATTCATAATTGTGTGTGAACATCTAAAAAGGACCCACTGTACTCAACACGTACGCTTAAGTCACTCAATCCTTGCTGTGAAGCGAATGAAGCGCGTGTGTTTATTGGCTAGACAATGCATGCCATTGACCAAACCCCGTTTTTCTTGGTTACAGGAGAGCAGTTAGGGGCCAAACCACGATTACACTTACGACAGCGGTGTTCTCTGGAATCCACATGATTTGTCAAAAACTGACCCAAAACTACACAACACTGTCATGGTCAACCGTTGTGATGACCACAGTGGCGACCAGAGTTATAAGCACTGAATGAAGCATTTAAGAAGGCACATGGAAATTCATGCGACCTGGCTACGATCGGATTAGTGGTTGCAACTGAGTTCCAGTGAACTGCTTGCTAAAATCCTTGGTATTCTTAATTCTCGGCCATTTGTGTATTTGACCGGCTTTCAAAAGGACATGCCAGCATGAGTAGGCAGTAGTGTCATTGAATGAACATATTGAAGATGATTTATAGGAAACTCAAAAACAAGTATTGTTTCACTTTTTCATAACACGTTAAATCATAGTCCAGTAGACAGCTCAGTCGAATTGTAAAACCAGTCCGGCATAATACTTAGTTTGATTTTTGACATTAACGTAAGAGGTTCGGTTGGAAACCGGAAATGAACCCCAACCTGCAGATGTTTTGCGTTTCCTGTACAGTGGGTTGTCTTCAATTGCTTCAAGATGGCATTTACAGACCAGACGAAACAGAAATCCGTGTATCTCAGTTTATCACCGGAAAGGTCACCGGTGTTGTAATTTTTCAATACAATTTAACTGCAATTTGTGTCATTCTGTTATCTGACACTCGTCAATTTTCACACTAATGTTTCAATGTTTGATATCAACCGGTCATTCTGATACAGTGCATCAGCGGAAACTGCATTACACCACGATTACAATTTCTGATAGATTCGGTTTGGACAGGGGAAGATCCATGCAAATGACACACTTGACCGCTGACTAATATTGTAACAGTTTCAAAATAAATACTCAACACAGGGGGTTAGTCGTTTCCAAAAGTGTTCGTTTGCAACCGTCACACCTGCTAACATTTCTCAATGTGTTCACTGTGTGACTCTTTGACTTTGTATTGCATAAAGAGTGTTTGGCACAAGAATAGGCGAATGCAGACCGACTACGGCGTTGTCAATAACGCTTACTGGTCTTGCTCTAATGCAAAAATTAAACGTAACGTATTGTACAAACATATAAAATACGCCTCTGTCTTTTTAGTAATCGAGCACTAAACTTTCTTGGCCAACTAGTCCCTTGCAAACCAATTACATATATTACTGCATGGCTGTATAAAATTGCTATTCCATTACCTTTTCAATCACATCTGATTTTGGTTGACTTCCCAAACACGTCTATAACTCTAAGTTCTTATACAGTGATGTCTTAACGGTAAATTCTGACGCGCTTCACATGAATACAGCTGCATTTTTGTGATTACTCCGAGAATTTTCATCTAACCAAAAAATCAATCATGAGTGGATGAATGATTGAGTAAGGTGGACGATGCAAAATTGTCAAACGACTAGGCACGTTAACACAAACTGAGAGTTAAACCGGTGAGTTTCTTCTGCATTTTCAGCATTTTTGTAGTTTTACCGTTCGCTCGTTTTTAAACGTCTGAGCAGAAAGACTGCCTGAGTGATAGGTTCGTGTGCGAATGTACTTGTGCCGCTGCTGACAATGAAGTTGTATCCTTGCATATTGGTAATTAACTGGAACTATGGGCCACAGTGAGATGGGAAATGCACTCTAACTAAAATGTGCCCCACTCACTCACCACTCAGAGGCTGTTGTATTAAGAAAATTTGTCGCTTTAAAAATTAGCTTGTTAGGGAAGCTAACAAATATCGTTCAAAAATGCTCCTTTATGAAGAAATGCGTTCATTTGTAAAAACGACTTGTTTTGGTTAATGCCCAATTGCTCAGTATTCGACTGAGCAGTCACTTCAGTGCTGACAATTCGTCCAACGTTTTCCATAAACAAGAAGTGTAGTGATTTTGTTTTCATCATATGTAGATCACGAAAATAATCTTAAGTATGCTCATTCAGGCAGCACCCAGCTCACCGATATTATAAACAGTCCATCATAATTTTGACGAATTAATTAATAACCGTTTGAAGGTAGTCGAACATCTTTGGGGAAACTTCCCTTGTCCGTAGTAAATCGTTCCAAGCTGGCTTTTATTACATTTTTCTGACACGTCGTTCAGACAGCAGTACACGTAATCAATCATTTGAACTGTTCTGTGAAATTCACCGAATCTCTGAATCACGGCAGAAAGTAACCCGTAAATGAGTTGTGTAGTAAGATGCTTGACCATGTTTCATCAGGATGTCAACTACCATTAAGTCGATTGTGCTACCCCAGCAACTTCTGGCCAACAGCCAGCCCATTGTTGTCACCAGATCGAAAATAACTTTGTTTTCAAACTAACTCTGCGTTGATGTTTTGTCTTGGATTCAAAAATGAAGTAGTTGGTATCATAGCGACGTTGTGTGTATACTGTTTTACCGGCTGTACTGACCACGACTATAAGCAAACTGATAGAGTAATGAGTCTCTCCATCTCGGTTCACTATAATGGTCACCCAGGAAGTCATCGGCAAACGGAATCACTTCAGTAAATTTCACGGTTCTTTCAGTGTGTAGTTAGAGAGTAACGCCGGCGGGTAGCAAATTGGTTAACCGTACTCAGCCGTATCCGAAACAATCGCAATTTGGCAACGTCATGCACATCGGTTTTTTCAGAAAGGCTGCATTGAACCCTTACATCTAGTTTTCTTATAAAAGAGCACTTTAAAAATTACCTTTGAGACCACAAACGTGTGTACGTGACGGAATAAGACTTCGTTGTTGCGGCTTAATCCGCTGATTACAATTATCGTTTTTATTCTGAAGTTTTCATATTTTAGCCTGACAAAACCGACTTTAACCTGCAAACGTGGTTTATCAACCGGTGTTAAACATTCTGTGTGTAAGTCTCACCATTTGCAGCCATTATTCGCATTATTCACAGTTTCCAATTACCGCATGCAATGACTGAATGGAACGCCTACCCAGAGCAAAATGTGTGGATACGTCCATACAGGGTATAATCACAAATGTGAGTATTCTCAATCGCCTCACGTGTTTGTTTAGGTGTGAACAGTGGTGAAAGCGTTTAATTGGAAAAGGTTAAATTATGAGTTCTGGGGTGAAGAACTGGCCCAAGTAAACTTGAAGAAATTGACACATAGAAGAGGCCGGTTGAGCTTCCAAACGTTTAGACCAGCTTGTCGGCAATCATTAACTTGAGAACACTTTTGGTTTCAGCGAACAGAACTGTTTTCGATAAATTCTCATCTTAGGCTGGTACAATTATATATCAAATCAAGAAACTGTAAGGAAAATTATTGATCAAAAATAGTTCTGTTCGCTGAAACCAAAATTGTTCTCAATGATTTCTACGGGGATTTTCAATTATTTGAAGCAAACCAAGGGCCCCCCAACGGTTAAACAACTCAAGCAGTACTTGAAGTTTAGCACCAAACTTGC
>LUCH01000010.1:0-54293 GCA_013368495.1 Paragonimus heterotremus | reverse complement strand
ACCCCAAATAAAAATGACTTCCTAAAATCCCTCTCCCTTGTGATTATAACCACAACGAAGTTGTTTGTGTTTTACCCAATCGCTTTACCCTTCTACTATTTTTGATCAATAATTTTCCTTACAGTTTCTTGGTTTGATATATAGTTGTACCAACCTAAGATGAGAATTTATGGAAAACAGTTCTGTTCGCTGAAACCAAAATTGTTCTCAATGATTTCTACGGGGATTTTCAATTATTTGAATCATTAACTTGTTTTATTGGTAACGTTTCGTTCATGACATAGCCGCTTCTTCAGACTAGGTGAACCAATTACAAAGGTGGCGGTAATGAAGACAGACTAGACGTAAACAGAAGGGGTTCAGTACAAGGTTCAGACTGTTACTTACAGCATGTCATGGACACGTGAACAGTGGGATAGAAGTGAAATCGGTATGATCAGCCAGTTAGCGTGGCCGAAGAGTCAATCGCTTTTGAGGAAGGTGGATAAGAGAATTATAATTTTGACATGTTAAGATTGTCGCTTTACCCAGCCTGTATTGTAAATCAGTTCTATCGATCCACGGTCAACCGCAATGTGCCAGTGAACTTGGTCCTGTCAGTTTCCTTTCTAGCCCATTTGGCTTCCGCAACTGCGATGGCCTGTGCAATTTTACCACTCTTGTGTAGACTTAAACCCTCACCCCATTACCTCGACATTGCCCAGACCAATTTCATGATCGGTGCACGAAATATGACCAAGAACTGTTGGACAATATATCACACGTGATATTTCACAACAGAATTTTCAAATGTTATACTGGAAGGCGTACCTCTCCGGATCACTACGTTTTACCCTATCAGATACATACTTTAATGAAGTAAATCATATAGCAACCTAGCAAGTGTCCAGTGGTTTACGATCTACTGTACAAAAAGCGCTTGGATGCGCCAGGTTGTTGTTGGCGATTGATTATTAAATGGACTTCATTGACAACAATTGATGGGTTTAATGACCGTTGTCAACAACCACGTGTATTACGGACGTTTCTATTTTATCAGTACACTAATTTGAGTTGATTTTAACAAAGTTTGCTTCGCCGTTCCATACTGGAGACTTTGAAGCCGGGCCAAAAGTTTAATCTAACGTTCACTAAAGGTCAACAAGTTCGTCAACTGGGTTGCTCTGTGTGGGACCGGTTTTACGTTTCCCATAAGTTCTCAACTAAGATGTTTTTTGAAACACTGGTTCCCACTGATAAACTTGAAAAAGGCCAATAATAGCGTGTAAGATGTCTTGCGCATTGACGTGTTTATCACAAGTCCACGTGGACAGGGCAATACTTGCATTTTAAGAGCTTCGCACCAATTACACAAAAACGTGGCCTCGTTAGGACTCTGTTTCACAGAACTCGACGTATCGTGACAGAAGATCAGTTAGAAAATGAACTGATGTTACTGCATGAGATTCTAATAGAAAATGGTTATCCCGAAAGGTTTATCCAAAAGTATTCTACCCAACAACCAACGCGCGTTTCAATCCTCACAAAACGTCGTTTAGATGCAGCCTATGTGGATGAAACTACCCGTGTTCCAACTACACCCAGAAAGGATGTGGTGCCCCTTTTCGCCCAATCCAACATTGTATACACGTTCCATTGTGTCTGTGGAAGCAGATACGTCGGCAGGACTAGGAGGCACCTTGGCACACGCATCAGCGAACACATACCGAAATGGCTTTTGAATTCGGGAGTCGGTTGTGCCGTCAGTGCCATTACAAAGCACCTTTTACAGACCGGACATTCCGTGGACCCAAAGACTGCCTTTAGAGTGTTTTTCAGACCGAAACTTAAACAGGCTCTCAATATTGCGGAAGCTGTCTCAATACATCGGCTGAATCCCACCTTATGCGCCCAGAAACATTTGGTGACTAGCCTTGCGCTATGCTGGTAAAAATGAAACTAATACTCTTTGATTCCATTTTACCTTCGTATTTTTCCTTTTTTCTAAACCCAAACCTTTTAGACCCGTGTATTCTTCTTCATACCATCTAACTATTGTTTAATTCTGTTTGATCCGTATAGATTTTCTAACCCTATCTCACCAATTCCACTTGATCTGTATGGATTTTTTGTTTTGTTTCCAACCATCTCTCTCTCTCTTTGGACTCCTATTAGCCATTTGACCCACAGCAATTTTATTCATGCTCCTGATAATCAATACGCTTCAGTTGCATCTTACTGTTTTCGCTTTGGTCACCTGATTGACTGTCTCATGACTAGATCGATTTTGCCTAGCTGCTTGCCCCCTCATTATAAAATTTGTATGTCAATTTCGCAAAAGTAACCGATGAGATGCGAACGAAATGTCAATGCGCAAGACATCTTGCACGCTATTATTGGCCTTTTTTAAGATGTTTTTGTGCATATGAACATTTCTTATCATCTTCCATCCACTTTTTGATCGTCTCATGCATTCACTAACGATACTTGTCTGCGGTTGTTTATATTTTTCCAATCCTAATCCACATGCACTGGACTTGAGGTAACTCAATAAGAAGATGTGTGACAGTGTTAGGTCCGGCTATCCAGACGACCAGTCAAATGGTCCGGATCAGTCTTTTTACCGTGCTGAAACTTCCGCACCTAAACACTCGCAGACACTGCTTGTGATGTATGTCAGTGTAAACTCATGTTGAAACCACAAAAACCTGCGCTGTTACTGGTAGCTCTTCAGCCTCAAGGACCACTCACCCATCTGGAAGAGTGCGTTAGCTCCGTGGGTTGATCATGTTATCAGTCACCTTTGGAAAAATTACATGACAATTTTTATCACGATGGCTATTAAACATGTTAACTCAATAGTAGTTTGTCCCAGGACAGTTATCTCAATTTATACCATCTCAATATTTTTGCGATGTTTTCCGCAACCTTTTGCGCATGACGTTCAGCCTTGTCGGTGTACCCTAACAAATGGAACGATTAAACTACATACGGTCGCAGACACGGCCATTTTCTATCCAACGGTTTTTGTAAACAAACTGCCGTTCTCACATCCTCAGTCGTGTCTGGCTATAGAGTCTATGTGTGATCGCATTCCGAGAAGTATACATTGAGCGGACAGCGTGTGTTCAGCTGTGGAAAAATTCTTCTAAATGGTCTTTTGGAAAGAATTGTGTGGTACCAGTTGTTTCGTTTTTTGTCTAATTGATAAATTAGTAGTGCGTCATTTTATCAAAGCACCCATTGTAAATCACCTTCTAACAGTTTCATCTCGCATACTTCATGACAGCATAACCGTCAGTTTAGTAAACGCTCTTTGAGGATAGTAAGAGGTTAATGAAATTAATCGCTGCCTTTGTTGTCACTTATGAAAAGAAAGTAGAATTTCTATTAACACGCTGAAATCCAAAGGCAGTCGTCTTGATCCACCGCAATCCCAATGGGCAATTCCACAGAATATCCTGCTTATCGAAGGATTGCGCACACTCCTTAGAACATCGCATCCTTGCTCAAAAATTATTGATTTTTTCGACCCATGAAACTAAAGGCCTGACGTTTTTGGGCTTGCAGAAGTTTTGATCCATTGTATGGTGATCCAAAAGTTATAAGTGTATACCTCTACTCTGCATTCTAGTAAAGTGAAATCCACAATACAATCACTCAAATGAAAATGACTTTAGGCAATTTGTCTTAACACATAAATACACACAAACGTTTATACATGAAGTTGTGAGTCGTATGTAGTGGACTTTACAGCCCTTGTTCAATTAAACATTTGCAGATTATACAGGCACTATTTTGACAAAATGTACCGTTTATTCTAGTCAATGAAACAGTCAACTTTATGAAAAGCATAATTGTAAGCTTCTCCACCGTTTACTGGGTTTTATCCATACAACATCTGTTGTATCTTGCGGAAGAAGAGCAGTTTCACAAACTATTCAGGAACCACATGTTTTCACTATACCAACAATCTGAGGACATATACATTGCGAGAAGTTAAATTTTTTTCTCATCACCGACTTTATATATCAAACAGTTGTTTAGATGGGTGGTTAAATTGCAACAATAAAACAACTGTTGTTTTGCGGATTGGATGGCCAAAGTGGAAGATTCAAACAAACTGTTTGGTGAACATGGTCTCGGTTTCGACAAAGCAATCCAGCAACATACGTTTGAATTTGAGCAGTTCGAAACACTTATATCCTGCTATTAATTTGCTCTCTTCTTTCACTCAGGTAAATTCTATTTAGTTTCATCCTACCGAATCCTTCTCTTTCTACCGTTATCTTTTAGTTCATGGACAATTACGGAGACAAACATCAGCAGAACCTATCGGAACGTATGACAGCGAATGTTCGAACACATCCCCAAGTGGTTACGAAACCGATGACACAACTGACGTTAGCAAAATGGTGGGCTCTAGGACACCCGGACACTTTGTTCACCTGACACATCTTGGAAACGGATTACCCGGTTGATGCGAGTAATTGGCTCAGAAAGTTTATTGAGGTCATGTTGGTGACAAAGCAGTTTCCATCTCCATGTTTCCAGAAGGTCATTGCACAATCTGAGAGGTTGATACAGCTGCCACTAACAATCTTTATTAAGAACTCCTTAGCCTACGAAGATAACTTCTGTTTTTTTGTCACGACCTGGCTATATACAATAGTTACTTCTACATATGGCCGAAAAAACAAACGGACTGTTTGCATAAACATTGCTCATTGCCTAGAGTTTGCGTTATGTACTGGTCCGCCTAGCGGGAACTCTTCAGAGAAAACCCCTCCCCTCACTGATTTCTTTTAGCAGGACTGATGTGATTGCCCTTAGGAAAGAATGTCCTGGAATCCAGTATGGAAAAGATATTTCCGTTTCACACTTTGAGTTTATGACCTACAGGGAACACTTGTTACCAAACTGAAATAAGCGTTTATATGACCTAACTAATGGTTGGCATTGCATTGAGTGGCTGGTCATTACTGTCAACTGTTCAACCGTTATCTTTTTAATCGCATCCATCCATAGGTTCTCGTAGGCCGTAAATCCAATTGAGTAACTCATTGTTGTAGTGTTCACAGTTAATTGCAAGTCATCTGAACCTATCGAATGATTGATCATAGGTGTAGCTATTTCTAGGTAATGATGTTACTTATATGGACGAATGCCGGTTTCAAGAAAATATTTAAACTTATGGAGAAGTGTACAGCAGATAGGCAATATATGGTTGTTTTTGCTGCATTGAGGACGGCGGGAAAGTTTCGCCCATTTGTTCTGCATAATAAACAGGACAAGCTTATTGAAATGATAAAATTTAAACATGCGTTCCAACAATTTATGAGAAGTCGCTAGCAATTCATATAGATACACTTAAGTGCTGAAACCAAAGTCTAGGTAAATAGCAAATTTTATTCATTATTTCTCAGACAAATAGAAACATTTAAAGATGTGATAAGGGTAGATCGATATATCGATCGGACTGGATACAGACAAAATAGGTTATTAGTCACTTAGTTGCTAATGCATTGCTTGATCCTTTACGGGGTGTCTGGTTAATGGGTAAACCTATCAGGCCGACCACCGATCCGGTCAGGGTTAGTGTAGCGCTCAAACAACGTTATTTTCAATGCCATGTTATTGAACCATGTAGTCTGATTCCATTAACCTCTTCAGTGTAGACTCTCATCGTTTGAATGGCCTTTGATAGGTTAGCTGATTTGCGATAGACCATCCGAAAGTCTTACGTAATGTTTACCTTAAGCTCGCTTTGCATCTGATGGTCGAGGAGAGTGCTGTTGACCCGGCATGTTTCAACATGTCCCAACCAGAATGGCCGTTGTCGTCGAACTAGCTGGAGTAGACGATACTGGAAGGTAGTTTATCTGCGAGTGCAGAAATTCACAGTGCGCGTTACTCGGTCTCAATACTGACCTCTTAGGTATATATATATATATAACGGTAAGTTTCTACTAGTTGCATGCCCTGTAGGTGTTTCGAAACCTATGAACTAAAAGCTATAACTGCAAATCATCTACGCTACTCTGCAATGATTCACAAAATTCACTGCCGTTTATACCGGTTCCTTACCACTCCTTACTGAATGGGCAGGTGCACCACTGTACTAGGAAAACCCTCACACTTGGAACACCTGTGACATTTCCCGTTGCTGTGGCCTGTCGGGCAAAAAATCAATTTTCACTAATCTCATTATTCAGTCCATCAGAAAAACGACACTATAGAAAGTAAACCACTTGTCCTCATGCACACGTGATGTGCCAAAAGTGAATGAAACTAGGAAATAGTGTGACCTTCATGATTGTAATGGTATGTTGTTCCTTCGAGGTCTCGACTAATCAGTTCCCTCAAATAAAATGCTGGCATCCAGTTTTTTTAAGCACATAATGATAAGATTTGCAGCACCAGTTCTCTACCATCCGTTAACTTGCATTTAGCAAACTGAAAAAAACAGAACTCTAAGTGATATGCTCCTTTTGAAATAGCGTCTAGACAATTACAGCAATCGGAACATCTAGTCCAAAGGTTGTTAGTCAACTAATCGGAGATCATAAAGTCGTCAGCAGGTGTTTGAATTTAATTTTGGGTTGTCGATTTCTTGAGGTAAATAACGTTCATCTGTTGCGAACACCCACCGAACCATGATATCAGTTACGCTAGAAGAGTGATATATTTACATTTTCCGTTCAAATAAGAACCAATATTTCTCCATCAAACCCCATTCTTCCGAACTAACGTGCTCAACCACATCGATTTTACAGGCCAGCAGTAGGGAACTTGATGGAGTTAACCTAACCCTCACCCACTTTTACTCAAAGTTCTGCATTCAGATAAACAATAACCGTCAACTTTAACAAAAGCGAAACAAATAATTCTTCTGGAGGCAGACTGGCTTAAGCCCTTATTTTACTAAGAAAGATACGACTAGCTATGTGTGCGATTCAGCTCAAATGTCACATCGGCACAAACCAACCGTATCAGTTGGGTGATACGAAGCGCTCAAGAATACCACCATAGTGAATGACAAAAATACTCAGACTGAATACGACAATCACCTAAGGTGGCATAATTAAGCGACCATAAAGTCAACTTGGATAACTGCCCAGTCCCATCACTGTGTGCCAATGTACGCATCCCTGATCAACACAGTAAAAAAGACAGTCCTGAATCAGTTACGTGTTAATTTAAACAATCACACACCATGCACAAGATTGGAGACCAGGAGAGTGTTTCATAGGTGCAAATTGGGATAGCTAAGCTTTTCAGTTCACTGGATCTTCTTCTTTGAGTTAAACAGTCCATGATGCTGACACTAACAGCTTAAGAAAGTTTTATCTACGTTATTTGATTTTATGCCACTGCCTCACAGTTCAGTTACAAATCTCCTTACTTCTTCCATGATCTCAAAAAAGTTACTTATCCTAATACACAGTTGAAAAATTAGGCTTTGTTGTTAATATAGCCAAACCGAGGCTAACTAGACAGGATTGAGTGTGGCTCACAAATTAAGCGCATATACTGGCCGTGCACTTGCTTGAGGGTGAATCATTTACGGTTGTAGTTAACTTTGCCGAGTCAACTGTTTACGTAGATTTTTTTGGATGTCAGCTATTCACTACATCACAATTTTGTATTCAACTCAAGACAATTATGTCGAATTTATTATACCGATGAACGTAGACTGAAAAAGTGGACCATCTACTGGAATGCGAAGGTTTGAATAAGGAATCAGTGCAGTGCACACAAAACAACTTTGAATAAGGAAACAACTTTATTGAAATGGAGTAATGACTCAAAAACTGTTGGTCAGCAGACACCGATTTAAAATCACGCTACACTATCACAGGAGGTCGCTAATAGATTTGGAGTTGGAACCGTTCTGCCTGGACACGGATGGATCAGAGCAAGTGTAAGTTTCCTGCATCAACCCCTGTCTTGAAGAAACGTTTAAGCTGAGGCCAAACTCTCTACCAGTGGCTCAGACGGAAGACTCGTTAGATTACTTTATAGCATATGTAGACCAAACTGTTAACAATATAAATGAATCAGAACACTACCTTCTAAAGTGAGCTTACGCTGGTCTAGTCGCGAACTTCTGTTCAATCGCTTTCTACACAAGGGTCCTTGCACTTAGCCACTCGAAGCCATGGAGGCTATGTTGACTAGTGTGAAAGTAAAACATTCTCAAACTCAACGGCTTTTGGCAAAGGTCATCCAAACCGTCAGTAAGGAGAAGTATATGCATGTTTTTCAAAATGCAGTGTCACGGGAGAGCATAAGGTATTCGTTGGTCACTTCTGGTTTGTGGACCTCATGTCCATTTTTGTGCGATGGCGATAGTAATTGCTTGTCTGCGGAAAAGTTGACTGTAGTTCAATGCGACTTGAGCCACCATTAAGCACTCTTTGCAAATTACGGAAAAGTGCACCATTTTGGCTTTACAGTCACGATCATCCAAACGAATGGATCTTATGAGTCTTTCAGTCGGAGGTGATACATCAAGGTTGTCGTGTCCACGAAACGTAATTTAAATAATCGAGTTTTTAACATCGTCCCGTTCGCCATTCTGTCCAGTTTATGATTAAAAGTTGATAACCTTTTCCGGCGTTGATGAAAATAGCTTCCGGAAGGTGAAATATGAAAACGGACTGAACCAAAAGTTTCACTGACAGATATCAGCTAACAGACTAACAAATTCAGAAGCTACTCGAATTTTCATCCACACTTCTCATCAATCATTTCAAACTTCCATCCTTGTGTTTGACCCAATCGACCAAGCACATGAGTTTAATTTTCATCATGATAAGCTCTTCCTTGAAACATTTCCTCTATCTGACCTTGAAGTACTGTACAAGATTGTGGCTCAAGGGTGAGAGAAACCCTTCCTTACATAAATACTCCGTGACGTAGCATACACACTTTCAAGTATGGATTACCTACAAGATGAAGTGAAGCGGTTCGGGTTGAAAGTAATCATCTAATCATCACCTAGAGACTGTAGTGAACTTCGTGCACTACCTGAAATACTGCTGTCACTGGGTGAATTGAATAGTGTTTTACCAAACTGACAAAACGACATTCTCAAAGATGACAGTGCCTTTGGATTTTCCGTTAGCAAGAGCGAAAATCCTCTAGAGAGGACAATTGGGCCTCCTGTAGATAGTGTGTGATAAGACCTTGGTTTGCCCGCAAGCACACAGATTTACAAACAAAGATTAATCATAGTTAGGACTTTAAATCGGAGGATAAGCCCTGCATGCTAAAGGGTTGCATTTCTGGCGTTTACTAACAAGAATGATAGATGTACTTTATACACAGTTTCAAGAATGGAAATTTTTGACTCAAGCCACTGTGCAAGAGTTGGTAAACTCTGATTAGCGAAAAACGGCGAAAATGAGAACTTCTTCTGATCTTCTGTCATTTAAACTTGTTTGGTGGGAGTCTTTCAATGTAATCTGGAGGTCATTCAGTCTTTCGGTCCTCATTAGCAAAGAATCGTCTGTGCTTCCTCAAAGTATATTGAAGATTTCATGGCCCGTTATGCTGTGACCATAATAACCAACTGATACCAATTTTAGATATAGCAACCGGAGTAACTGTGCGGTACGAAACAGCTTATGGGATCTAATGATCGAGTAAGTTGCTATCCAGACTAATCTGAAATCAAGAAATTTTGTTCAACATACTATTCTGAACGTAGAGCAGTCTGTATCGTTCCAACTAGGTGGATGCCTGTAACAAAAAATGTTGTCAAACTGATCACTTGGATGGTGTTTCATATGTGCTGCCCAGAATTAACTTGTGATAATGACAACTACTATGCACTGGTAAGACTCATTGAAACGTGGCTGATGATTGTTGCCGACTAAGTGTTTGCCGGTCCGGACTACACAGATAGAGCAAAACACGAGTCACCTGGTGACAATCAAAACGTGTCTTCAACCTGAATCTTGAAACCGATATATTTTTGATAATGATACATCCAATATTATGTTTAACATACTTTGTCTAGTGGTAAAGTGAGATTTCTCACTAGCCACTGTTGTAAGTAAAACTTACAAAATTTCAGTAGCATTCTGTTTTAAGTTATTCTACCCAAACCTACGGCCAATTTACCATTCAGGTTTTCAAATAGATGTGATGAGCTGTTACAAGTGATCGGCAAACCACATACCAGTTTCGCCTGTAGCAGCCCAAGCCAATAGACAATATGCGTATCTCATGTCATGGAATGTTTCGACTTCAAGCGGAACTTACAGCTTGGGCAATACGGAGATATGAGCCGGTGTTATACAATGAATATAAGGCAGCACACTGCAAACAAAAACTACTAACATAGTGGTTGTTTTGAAAAAAAATCCGTATCGTCAGTATCGGCTGCTTATGGTGTGCCAAATGATAACGAAATATTTTATAGTGAGTGGTATAGTTGGGAACTTGCACTGTACTATTTCGTTTACGATCGCTTTTTCAAGAACTATGCTCCTTGAACACAAACCTGAGCAAATAGTAAAATATTTGTACGCACAAACGTTTTCGCACACAATTCAGTTTGAAAAATTTCTTGATAGTATATCATCGTTGGTAAAAATTGTTGAACCCACTATGTGAATAACCGTGTACATTAATAGCAAATAATTAAGTGGAAATATAGAGTGGAAAGCGATAGAAGATTTGGCAGAAGGTTCACACTCGACATTTTTAGCTGGTCGTAAACAGCATTCTCCGGGTTTTCTAGACGGTCATCGTCATAATCACCAACTGCAAGTATTCCGGTCTGTAATTATCATTCTGGACAGGAACGTATAAATGGCTCACACTGACGCTTAAATACAAGGCAACAACTATACACGAAAGAACAGATCTTGACCAGAAACCCAAAGAGAAGAAAAATGTAATCCCTAATTACTGGAAGCATCTATCAAAATTCTAAACTTCAGTCTAATGTTGTCAAGAACCTAAAAACAAACGGGCGAGCTACGAGTGAAGACAAGGTGTAATCTATAGGATTCTCATTCGATCTCCATATCGCTATATCAGTAGGTGGGTTGACTTTGCAGATAGCTTGCAGTTAGGATGCTCTTGACTCTCGTCCACAAACTGGTTGGAAAGCTTTCCTTAAAATACACTGGAATAGATAATAAACCAAAAGAACGCGATGAAGTTTGAAAAAGAATCATATATTTCCGGAAAATGTCCAAAAATGGGAGAAGTATTTAGCCTCGTCGTAGTATTGGACCATTAGTATCAACTATATGGAGAATGAAAAAGGCAGGAGATGGATTCACGCCCATTTAATGGCACTTTGAAGTACGCCGAATGAAAAATGTGTTGAATTTTCCGACATTTCAAGCAACACCCGAAAAGATTTAGGTAGAAGGGACATTGAGTATGGAATAATGGATTAATTTTCAGGAAAGTGGAATTATCAGCTGCGAGCAACTGGTTGCACAATCGAGAAAGGAAAGTGTTCATAACGGTTCTTCAGTAAAAGGTCTACATGGAAAAACACTTACAGGATATGTGAGCAAATTGTACGGTTGCAGTAGGAATCCTTTGAGAATCCAGACGATCGTCGAATAGTACAAATTCAACAGTATAACACCAACATTCACTCCATGGGGTTCGATTAGTCACCATATCTTCCAAAGCTTCCAGCAACCGACTGCGGTTGTCACAACGACATCAGCCTAATAGACGAGTCAGACTCGCGTTCTTAATTTCTTTGTTGTGTCATCATTTGTCTGTTTCTCACATTTTTTAAACTGTCCTGGATCTACATCATGTGGTCTCGCTACCAGCGTTTGGTTCGTCTCTTGTTTGAGACGCGGAACAACCTTTAACTGAGTGGATGATATGAGCTCGTTTTGGTAAAAATCAATCAGAAAACTGATTAACGGACAACATAAATAAAATAAAGGTCCACAAAGTAGTAACCAGCACTTTTCACTCCACGATGACGTATTTCGGAGTGAAGTTTCACAGAAAGGTATTGGAACCTCTTAAACAGTCAACTTGATGGTGAAAAAACATTTATAATTTTTCTACAGAACGAATCAATCTGATATATCTACCAAGTTTGATTGTAGATACCCTGCATTAAGCAATTAATCCCACCAAGCCTACAATTCCACCCCTAGTATCTTTATTCATCTGATACCTTATCAGTTGGTCTTTCTTTTGTAGCCCAACAATAACATCCAACTGTCATATCGTCAGATATTCTCTAATCTTGACACATCAATAAGTCCTCATGGATGGCTCTTAGGTCCACACAAGCAGAATGATAAGAGAATTCAGTGTAAATATGCCAGCATCTATATGTATCCAATAAAAACTCCGGGTGGGGTGATCCGGCACACATACGGTACATTCTACTTGGCAGATAAACTTTGGTGTAGTTGAACAAACAGATGAATGGTTGTAACAGTTTGTTTGTGAGTTGACTGGCACGGATTTGAGTTTCGAGACGGCAATTTTTGGAAATCGTTTGGTCGATATCAGTTTATGAGTAAATAATCCAGTTGACATATGGACGTCAAAAATTAAAGGTCGTTTTTCTATGTATTACAGTTGTGTCCACTAGAATGCAGATGAGTTGTTTGGTAATCTAGTGTTTGTGTAACAATCCGACCAAATGCGCTTTTTAGGCCGCCTGGTCTAAAACCGAAAAGGTGTAACCTTATAACAACTAACGTACAAGCTCTAATAAGGAACTGGTGGACTTCAGACGATATTGATCTACTGTGTTATTATGACCAGTAAGCAGGTTATGTTGCAGTGAACTAGACTGCAAACCAACAATGCAACAATGAGTGAAAGGAACAAACACGCTGACAGTAACGTGTCCCGGTACAGATGGATTTTGTTGTGAACAGTCCTAAAAATCCGTACTTGGGGAGTAACCAACAACTGTGTGATGCAATCAATATGTTTCCAACAAGTGACCGCTTCGACAATACCTACTAGAGGGGATGATGTTCAGTTGGCACACGTGGCCAAAACTAGTTTAGCAAAATAAACAGCAAAATGGAAGAGTGAACAATGAACGGTTCCACACTACTGTTCATCCAGAAAGCTTCCGTACTGTAAAGCGGTTCAGTAGCACTCTCAACAGGCTAGCTCAAATGATCAAAAACGTGCAACGTGCTTCCCTTAAGACGCTTTCCTCTATTGAGAGAGGTAGAGAAAGTGATCAGTGCATATATGACTGCAACCCCTGACTGCGCTGAACAAGTAGGTGAATTTTCGAAGTATTCTGAGTCGACCTAGATAACTGATGTTTCTGAAATAAGACATACTTCACACCATACAGTAGGCGCGAAAATGCCAGCTGTTTACACAATTTACCGTGGACAGTTTAACACTGACCACACGGGGTCCATCATCCGCAACTATCTTTACTGACCAAACACGGTTTGCGTCCACTTGTTGCGGTCCCAAAAAAACTGTCTCAGAACCACTGCCTGAAGCTATCGAACCGTGGTTTTATGTATAAGTTGATTTTGCTGACCTGCTGGATGCACGATACTATCTCATTTGGATGATGGCTTTCTCAAAATGATATGACGTGATACCAAGGCTTGAAACGACTATGACTACGACTTTTAGACAACTACTCCACCTTCTCTTCCGATTTGGAATGCCAGAGACGTTGGTCTCTGTTAGAAAAACGCAGGTCAAAGTTGAGCAGTTTTGCACACCCTTGCACATAAAACGGAATCAACCATGTTCACTCTTTGATCTACCATCCACTTCCAAAAGGATAAACCAACCAAGCAGTAGATACACTCGGGAAACCTTGACCGAACAGGAATAATAAAATATTTGCATGCAAAACATTTACTACTTTTCTTTGTGAGTATCGAATGAAACATTATCTAGCTAGTAACGATTAATCGAAAGTTCATCCTTTATTCATACTGTCCTCGGTGTGACATAACCGAAATAGCAACTGATTACCAATGAAAACTTCTTCATATAAAATATTTACATCAAATGTCAGAGTTTGAACCCAGAACCCTAAGCTAGGTCAGTAGTTCTTCGTGTCAGGCATGATAGCCAAATTTATTTGAAACCACTTTAACCCTTTCTGGATTGTAAGTCTTAACTGATGACCACTGCCAAGTAGCCGCATCCCACATATCCAGATAAAACGGTGCAAAACTGGACTAACAATTAGGGGCTCTCTATTAACTGTCGCTTGACAAATTCGATCTACCATGGCCGAAGAGCCCACCACTATCATCATCGAGAGAAGTAGCTTTCAGAAAAGACGATCTTAGAAACCAAGAAAGGCTCAGGTTGTCCCATTAATCCCAATGAGGGTATAAATTTGATCATACAGGTAGCATTCTTCAGGACAGAGCTGTTAGAAAAGATAAAACAAGTTCTGGTAGATAATTTTAAATCTTGCTGGTGAGTTTTGCTTTTTCATTTGTTAACGAGTGATGGTTGCTGTTAGTTGGATTATGGTTTTCAACCTTGCTTTTACACATTCGTCTAATCTAAGACATGCTAATCTAAATCTGATAAATCGGTTCCGATTTGCTATTTCTAACTGTGAGGTTCAGACATATTTGTACAGATATAGTTGACCATGTCATCCTATTTTTGCTACCAAGGTAATTCTTGTTTTTTATTCGTTCAAGTTACGTAACAGTATACTATACCGTTGACCAACAATTTAAACCACAACAGAGAAATAATACTGTTTGTGTGGGGACGAGACATCGTGGGTTGACGATACTCGATATCATCAGAGACCGTGGAACTGTTTAACGTGTGGAAGTTGTCAAATGTTGTCCACTCACACGGAGATTTTTTCGTGGCCACATATGGGGAAACCCTGCAATAGAAGAATAATTTCGAGCCCAAGCATGCAACTTATCTACACTTTGACGATGTTGCGTTTATCGGAGTCTAGTTGTAGGGAGCGTGCCGCTGTGATATGACATTTTGAGACGAGGCAACGTTTCACGTCATTTTTCAGAGATGTTGACAGTGTGTTAATATGATTGGTTTTGAAAATCATTGGAATTTTGAATAAGGCCTTATTCAAGTTCATAAAGGGAACACATTAGAATTTTGTTTTATACCCTGATGTTTGCAAACGCTTTGCATGAGTGTCAACGGCGCTGCTGGTTGAAAATTGGCATCGAACCGAAAGTACTGTAAAAGTGTTTACCTACCGGTACCAGAGGATAAGGAGAACGAGGTTGAAAACCGACAGGATACCCATTATAATAACGTAGATCTGCAGGTCAGACATCAAAAAAATCCATCGGAATTATTGCTCACGTTTGTGGCCCAATATGAGAGAGAAACAAAAACAGGTGAGAGTGTGGTTACCATTGAGTATTTGTCAGCATGTGTAAACGGCGTAAAACTGTCGGAAAAATCTATAATGGATAGCATAAGGTTGATCTGAGTTCTCCTAAAAGATACGCTGGTTCGATCTCCTTACAGTGGTGCGCTTCATAAAATCGGATTCTCGTCCCGGTAATAATTCACACGGAAATCTCGGCCCCGAATAGTACCGCAACTGTTCCCGTATTCGCTCCCAAGACAAGCCAAAAGACGCGTTCAGAATAAAGAGCTCTGTTCTGCCATAAAACGAGCGACAATTTCGAATTATTTATAGAGTTCGAACTGTCCACACATTCCCACCAGATCATGAGAAAGAGTTAAGATCGCTAATGAGCATAGCGGTATAAAAGATTTCAACCGATTTGAACAGTTCTGCCAAGTAAGACTGAGTCAATAGTTTTTTTTCTTTCTCACGACGGAGGCGGCTTGGGACGATAACAGGGTTGGCGCCCTAACATCTCGGTTGTTAATAGGAGAACTGAAGACATTTGATTTACCAGATATTTACAAGAATCGAAATTAGCAAAAGACTATGTGTGACCCGCATTATCGTTATCAAATCAAGAGCAATGGTAGCTTCAATTTGACCGGTCCACGAAAGCAGGTAACTAACATAACAGTCTGGATGCAGGACTTGAGGTCAAGTGCTCAATTTTTATCTTGTAACTTAGCACCTTGACGGCATTTAACTAGAAGCATCAAAAACTACTGAGAAAAACAAGAAAAATCTTCAAACAGTGTTCAGGCCAAACCAGATGTGTGAACAAAGAAAACCAGAAATTCTTCACCTACAAAATTTCCTTACAAGTAGATTTTGATGTATACAATCGAAAAAGATCGACAGCTTTGTGGTGTAGCTAATGTACACTCAAACATTGGACTTTTAATATCATGCATATTAAACTACTAATACCAGACTAGCACAAGTGAACAAAGCCACTCTAATGATATAAACTGCAAGACTGACGAGTTAATAATGATCAATTCAGCAGTGTCTATACTGAGGTTTCTGACTGACTGCACCACATGAGCATCTTACTGTTTCATTAAGCAACATAGTTATTGTGGCCATTTTGTTCGTACATGTTGTTATATTGGGATGAGTTAGAAAATCAAGTTATGGAATTGAACACCAGTCAGTTGGTCGACTGCAGTTTGATCATTTTTGGTATCCACAAAATCTGAAAATCTCATCACCTCCTTAATACTAATATATCATTTCAGGTCACCTGTTGAATGTGAGTTGATTATAAACCTGTGGCATCAAAATTAGTGCCCCGACGTAGGTGACACAACCTCACATGTCAATGTTGTAGGTTACTTTCAGTTAAACAGTAATATCCCACTTTTCACCGTCAGGAATGTCTCCAACAAAAAGAACGCTCCTTTCAATTCTGAAGGTCAGCGTGAGTTAAAAGTAACATTTGTCTTCTTTGGTGGCTGGCATGTAGTTGTGCTAAGAGTTCTCTCACCTTCGATTCCGTGGCCCCCTATTTCGTGGTCGTTAAGGTCTGGTTGCTTATACGGTAAATGAACATGTAAACAAAATTTGCTTGCCTATTCGCTATGACTACGGCTTTTAGGGCTCGGGTGTGAGTCAGCACTTAAAAGAGTTATAAATGTCTTACGACCAGCCAACCGTGTTCCAAACATGTTTTCTATCTCCTAGGGTGATGTGATGAGCGCTATACATTGTTATTGTGACAAACAGCATCCAATTCCATAGTGCTGACCTTGGTGTGCATTTGAAAAATGTTGAACTGACAAGGGATAGTACTTAGTTCAACTCAGTTCATGGATTGGCCAGTGAACAGATGATTACAGCACCGAAGTCTGTAGTCATTTTTCCTAATCAGTCTGCTCTTAGGATTACGGTCAAATGTACAGCGGTCAGTATGGTAATTGCTTAGCATGATACTAACTGGCTTAATTTCATTCGGCTTCGCCACAGTTGTGAATATTTTGGTAGCATTTTCTCCCAATTCTATCGTTGCAGACATCCAAAGTGACAGTTTCTTGATACAGTCGCGGACGACTGACATAACTAACAAACATCTCGCCTTATAATTCACCGCATTGTTAAACTAAGGTTCGGCTTACTAGGCTTACACTTGTTCACAGGTAGCTTTGAGACAACATTAAAATATTCATGCAAGACCGGTGTGTTAATTTGGTCGCGCTGAGGTAGGGACGGTGATGTAGTGACCAGCACGGTTGCTGCCTGAGTAAATGGCCTGGATAAATGCGACATCGGTATGCCCTACAGACTATTTACAGCAGAACCAAAACCTCGAGTATACTGCCTCTTTTCGAAAGGGACTGACTGAAATTTCTGCACGACTACGAGAGCTGCGACCAAGTGTGAGTTGTACTGTGTAAAAAACCCTAACACTTCCCAGTAATCAAAATATTGCTCAACAAGTTCAGGAATTCCAGTGGTTTAAGCTTGACGAGAAATTCTAAGCGTGAACTCATCGACTGATTTGAACAGGACAGTTACCGTGTTTCATCTCGGGATGATCGGACATTCTAAGCGTCACTAACAAGCAAGTGTGACTGAAAGTTAGCATACGATAATTTGACAGCGCCCATTATGAGGTTAATGGTGCAAGGGTTAACATAGTTGCCTCATGAAAGTATGGCCAAAGTTCAAACCCCGGTCGCTTTAAAGCTATACAATGCATACTAACTCAATTACTATCACTTGTGAATAGTGATCATGTCACCAGATCACCTCAATGGAAGATATTGTTAATGCGTGATATTTTTAGTCGATAACCCACCATTAGAAATTCTGAGTCGAGTCTCTGAGTTTTTCAAATCTGCTGAGCAATATGTATGGCTATTGATAAGAGGCTAGGGATTTGATTGAGTTAAGCTGACTTGCGGTTTTGGTACACAAACTTACCATGAAGCTGACCATAAACGAGATTCAAGTCTAATACTGCTTTTCGAAAGGAGTTAGTAGACTGAGTCTGATGTCAAATTTGATTGCTGTTCAATCTGAATCCAAGTGTTATGCGTACAATGTATTGTGTCGTAGATCTAACATATTGTTTTAATGTTCACCACAAACGGAGATTCCAAAAACACAAGGTGATAACGCACCCCGCGAATGTGGGACTACGTAGTAAACTAACTTGTGATGGATTGATTCCTCATAACTAAACCGTTAGTTGTTGAATTTTGAAGAACATACTACGTGAACATTCAGTCCAAAAAACAACACTGCCAACGTTCTTAAATTTGAGTGAATGAATAAAAGTGGCATGCAAGGAAGAGTGGGAAGCAGGGATTGAATGTGTAACCGATGATTGTCGAAGACGGCGTGAAAAGTATCAGCCCAAAAGCCCATAGGATTTGTGACTTGCTTTCTGCACACCGAGCGAGTGTTGTACTTCTGTAGAAGTGCAGCAGGTCTGAGTGAGTAAAAGATATATACTATTGAATCTGCTTGTCAGATTATGATTAACTGAACACACAGAACTACTCCGCTCTACTTCTGTCCGAGCCTAGCCTGAACGTCGAAGTTTGTAACGTTCATTCACACGGAGACCGACAGTCAAGAGATTACTGACAGATTCCTCATTATCTAATGAAGACAGCAATTTACCGGTGGATTTCACTGATACCTAAATGCCACACAATCGTGGAGAGAAAATCAAACCTTGGTCAGGAAGAAAAACAGAGGAAGGGGGACCTAACTACTAAAAATAGCTACTTCTATATTTGAACACTCAACATCAAAATGCCGTCATATGCAAACAAAGTGCGATGGTACACAAACCGCGGTAGGTTTCGGTATGACACTAGCATAGTTATCGCAACAAAATAAGAATGATGTGAATAAATGTAAACATTGAAACAATCACTAAATGACAATGAACACGAGACATTCATCGAAGTCGCTGACTTCAAACACACGATAAAATGGAACAAAAAGAAGGCGGAATACACGCTTACAAAAAGTTGCAAGTTTATCCAGAGGTAGTCAGCGTTATACCTAGAATGGAATAAAAGATCAGGGTTATTATCCACTGGACTAAGGCGGACTAAAAATGGACACAATTAGACGTACAGTGTATGTGGTCTTCAAGGTTTTTCGACTGCCGAGTGAAACACAAACAAATCAGCTAATTCCGAAACTCTGAACAATTTGCTGTGGGGGCTAGTGCATGCAGTTTAGAATCTCGGTGAACTGCATCAATCAAGTCTGTTATTTGAAAACAAACACTGGCGACGTGAGTATTTTTACCCCTTAAATGAAAAATCCACTTTTCAGACAACTACTACGTACTTTCAAACAAATTCACCAAGCTCAATTTACTGATGGTCGAATGGATACCTGAATGCATGCAAAACCTGAAGGGTATGGGTCCACTGACCGGGAAGGCCGGTTTACTCGTGCCACTCTAGGCAAAAGGAAGTGATTGTAACTAAACTGTGGTGTGTTTTTAGTGTGGGTGTGCATTTCTATGTTGTTGTCATTTAAGCTTAGAACACAGAGTTGCAGAAACCAACAGACAGATTGTGGAAAGGTGTAACGCGGTAAACTGCATGATTGACTCACAAGATACAGAAAGCTGAGAACAATAGTCCTGGAAAAAACTACTGAACAGAAACAGAAAAGGTGTTTCTTGAAATATTGCTTTTTCTTCTAAAAGCATCTGACACTGAGTTGTACCATAACGTCACCACCTTTGGAGTGACAGCAAACTGACTTCATTCTAGTAATCGGAGGGCTAGATTTTAACCCGGATAGCTCACCCTCGGGTTTGCGCAAATCTCTTGCTTTTTCGCTATGTGATTTGAAGGCTGATCGCCTCAATTTGAAACTTACTTAATGAATACAATTTCAAAAGTAGTTCAGTCAGATTTTGTAAAATTTGTCTCGGGTTTTTAGTTTATCTTTATTGCTGTCCCACGGACTTAAAACATAACAACATTATTAGTCAGCGGTATTCGCCAGTAATCAAAAGCATTATCTAACAAGCTAAATTACCCCTGCCTTCTTGAGCTGACTAAGAACACCACATTACAAAATCATTGATCAAGAATACCATGAAAATTATTGTATTCTTCCCTGAAGTGCTCCGGTAATCTGGAGATCACTCACAGGCTATGGCGACTGAATTTCCAGCCGTAATAAGTCTGTCATGCTTGAGGTAAGATCAGTAGCATGACGATTAAATCGAATGTCCTATGAGTTCCATTTCCCAATGTGGCAGAGATGCGCACTAAAGATAAACTCTAACGAGATTGAAACCCAAATTGACGGGTTATTTTTAATGCAGCTAGCCAACTGTCTACCAGAGTGCAAAGACTGTGGACAACTGTGAACGGTGATCACTTTACAGCGATACAATCAAACCTCTGTAATAACACCACGTCTTTAACAAGGTCTTCCTAATTTAACAATGAGTTATCTGAAAAATACGAATAAAAATTTTGATTACAACACTTCTGAGGAAAGCCACTCAAGTTGGTTGAAAGGCAGAGTATTATAACTTGCTCATAACGTTGTGTTATTCTCAGTCGACCTACCACTAACATGCTAAACGCGATGCCAAACTGTTCGAATTCATTCCTATGAAATTCGGTAAGAATACCCAACGTATCACTGGTTGGTTTTGGTTGTAGAGACCAGACAAAACGAAGAAAGAACTCTAGTCAGGTAAAAATCGTCTGGAATCTGTCAGAGTGCGAGTAGAATTGAGATATCTACCGTGCGACTCCGAAATTCATGTGTGTGAGCAAAAATGATCCCTACAGATTTTTCACCTATCCTGGCTAATCCTTTACAAGTTCTTTATGTCCAACGGTGAACACATCCACCACTGTCATATACCCGTCAACACTCGTCAGCCTCTCTAGTTAATCATGTTCCACTCCATCATACAAAACGGCCAATAACGAGCAAATTCTCGAAAGCAAACACTGCCGCCAAAACGACGACCATGACGGGCTCCTTTCATCCTACATAATTGCGCCATGATCATCGCTTAAAGTTCTGTGGACTAGTAGTCAGTCCACCAACGTCGTATGTATTTCACAGCTACTAAGTGGGTGACACATCTATTGAACATTGTTCTAAGAGTGATTGGACATCATTACCGCAACTCTACGTACAGAAATGTACTTGGGTTATTATTCTACACAACAGTAAAATCCTCCGAAAAGATAATGACATAGCAAGCACAAAGGCTGAGAATACATGGGAAGATGAGGGGATTAAGAAGGCGAAAGCCATGGGGAGTTTTCATTGTTCTATATTCATATATAGACCTATGTATTACCGTAATTCACTTTAAGATTATGTTGAACAATTAGTCCAGAGGTTTAGTTCATCCAAAAGAGACGTATAGTTTATCAACACGAGCAACACAAGGAGCAATTGGCCTTGGATAATTTCACAGCACAGTCGTCTAAGTTTGTCCTATTCAGCAAATATTGGCTAAGCAAAACAGTTTACCATTTTAAAAGGTGAATGCTATCCTAGACAGACACTTCCTTGAAAGAGAAGTAAGTGCAGTTAGTCTGAACATTATCAGTTCTAAGAAAGTAATGTATATTGCTAGATGTGTCTGTGCGAATACAGAAAACTGCAAATCTACCAACTACAACTGATTGCTTGGCGTTTCTGTATGCTTTTTCTTGAACATCAATCTCAGCTCAGTAGGAAAAGAATTTTTGGGCTCACAATAAGTCCTGCTAGTAATGCCTAGCAATATTCGGACAAGAAAGCAACCATTTATAAGCGCCGTTAATCAAGCGATCGTTACTGATTGTTTAACTCGTTCGAAAACACCTACTGAAGTCATAACAGGGACAGAATAAGAAATAAGACTTGTTTCCTATTTAACCGGGATGAGTAAAAAAATCGGTCATTAGAGATTATGAGCTGTGTCCTTGCTAGCAGTTACGCAATCATTGTTCCAAACTGTGTGGACACAGCCTCCTTTGCGTAAAACCAATCGAGGTCACAATTTGAGAAAATAATCATGTAATTGTCAACAAACACTCAATCCATAATCTCTACTGGTCGAATTACTTCCTCACCCTGGATACTGTCTTCATATTTATTGTGACTTAACTAGTCTGGTGATTAAACACTAAAGCAAGTTTTTTTTTCGCTGCTTTTTAATTTTCACAAAAGATGGTTCAAATAGAATGATCCTGTTGTGTTCAATGGAAAAACATTCAGCAGTGTAGTCAGTAGGATCTTCCTCATAGAGCAGGAAACAGTTCAATCCTTGACCCGAACAGGAAGATATATGACTGATGAGCTCATACAAGAGTGAAGAGCACGTCACCTGACATGTTTTTTGGAATGTGAAGTATGCAATCAGAAGTGTCGCACAACTTGTGCTATAAACAGAAGAAACAAAAAATTCCGACAAATGTGAAAAAGCGCAAGCTATAGTAATAAATAAGCAAATTTCGGAAGACTTCGGTCAATTCTACATTATGATCTACTGATACGGGGTGTTAGCCCAACAACACAGCTGAGGACGTGCAATCAGATATCACTGTTTTGTCGTTTTCCACTGGTTTATCGTCCGGTGTGGGTGTAAGTTATTTTATTTCCAAGAGTGGGCAGCTGTTAGTTTTGTGTATGCAATGTTGTATCTATCCACTTACTAGTACATACGAAACTTTTAACTAAACGTTCTTTTTTATTGGAGACGGATGTTAGCACTGTAACTTCTAATAAATTTGAGAAGCAGTAAGTTCGTTTTATTGAACAGACTGGTCACTGTGTCATTCGGATCATCGCAGTAACGTCTTAAAAATACAATCCGATCAAAACATCTTTTCCGGCTAAGCGGGTTATCCATTCACGATTAAATTTTACAAAAATGTTAGAACACTTTACGCTTCTGCAAGGTCATTACGGATAGTAGTAGTTGCTATGCCATACGGTCTAGAGAGCTGGTTTGATGCAATTCTGTCAGTAATGTTCCCATAACATCAAGAATGTATTCCAACAGGTCAAAATTAGTAAGCCATATGTACTAGTCCCACTGTGATGATTGTCTATAAATGCAGCACTTTAGGGGTTCGTCGGTTCTGCATGTTCAACCGGATCCTCCTTTCTGACATAACGAAAGTATAATGAACACTGAATCGGTGACAGAATCGGCTGAAATGGTATCAGTTAGTTTACTTCTTACCGTAATCACAAAAGTCAGCAGGTAATGAGTCAATTCCATAACATATCCCATAAGCTCAGTTTGAACAATTGAAAGTAAACTAGTAATTACGTCACAAATATAGGGTTTATACAGCTTTCTATACTGAAAGAGAAGTACGCACTAACCAGATCACTTCTACACTTGTCTCCAATTGGTTTACCCTGGAAGCATTTGGCAATGAAGGCTGGGTATCTATATGGCACCCAGTTGCTGTTGATAATACTTTTACTCAGCTTGCAAGCAAGTTTCGACGAAAACGTCGTAGTCATATAACGGTTGCGTTCCCCAACAACTGGCCTAAAACTACTGACTTACCACTGTACCAGTGCGTATCGAGGAGAGATATAGGAGACTAGACTTAACTATGGCGATTGACGTACTTCACATATCTGTCTTCAGAATATCACAAAACGCTAAGTTTGAGACACATGTTCATCTTTTCGCCCTGCCGTGTGCAATAACAGGTCCGAATGACAACAGATAAGCTACTCTGTTAGAATGATATTGTCTTTTCTGCTTAAATAGTGTAACTTTTGATCATCATTTAGGTTTGAGAGTATTATATAAAGGTGACCTATATTTTGCACAGACGAGGCTTATGGAACCATCGGTCTAGTGAATAGTGGCTCAACTAACAACATAAACATCAGACGTCTGTCGAACAATTCAAAGTAAGTCATGAAATTCGTTTAGTCGACGGGTTCGTCAGATTGAACTCACAAGGGATTATCCAGACTCCTATGCTTGAAACCTACTGAGGCTAAGAACAATATTCTCACCACTGGTATCAGTAAAGTAATCTCAAATATGACTTGGAGAGTTGGTGTGGTACTCAAAGCACACAACAGTGATGCAAGCGGTTGAAACTCATTTGTGTTTTCTTCAAATAAAACATTTATGTGAAAACTCGCCTTATCGGGATAAGAAATCCGTGTCCCTAAACGTGTGTACATTGCAAGAAACAATTCTATTGTCATCCATTTTGTCTCAGTTCCATAGATATCCAAATTACTAAGTCCAAAAGTCTTGAGAACATGAAACACAATGTTTCTGGTGTACTTTTTTAGAATCAAGACTAGTTAGAAAACTCGAAAGCCGACGGAGGACAATTACGGAGTCAATTAATGCCGTTAGGGTTCTGGCTGTTCAGCAAAAATTTGTAACCTGCTTATTTCATTGTGCGACACGGTTGGTATTGTTCATTAAGTAGTCGATGTTAAGTGCATTTTCTTTACCACAAACCAGATAACTGTCACATCAATTGCTTTCTACGTCTATAGTCAGTTACTGGCAGTTTGCCACTGTGGTTTCAATCGTTCCACTAGGAATGCGTCTCTCATTGGAACACAAGAAATAGACACTGATTACAACCCTGAACATGAAATAGATAGTTAGGGGTCTGAGTGATTCTAAGCTGGTCATCCATGTACTTTCATGTGAATCCCATAACACGCTGCGTAGCCAAACCAGCCGATAAATCGAAGACTTCATCTAAACGGGATTTTCGTCCGTATTTCCGTGTTGAATAAAGTAGGTAAAGTGCAAACGTCTGCGCAGCGATTGTGGCAATTGCCCAATAATTTGGTGAATCAAATAACCTTACTTAACAAGGCGCACATATAACACCAAGCGAAGGCGGCGAAACACCATGGTGTTACGGATTTTTAGTGTTGTACTTAGTGGCGAATCTTTAACCGAAAAGCCCCATCGGCCGGTTGTTTTACTGACACAACCTGCGTAAAAAGATTAACAGCTTTTGCTCCCGAAGTGATGTAAGGACAGCTCGTTGACAGTCTGGAGGGAAACCACCTCTGGAGAAACAACAGTATCAGCAATGGCGTATTAAAATCCGATGTCAGTCTCTTAGTTCAACGCATCTGAGAAGGACCTTTACTTTTTTACCACTTAGACGGGCAATAAAATCTTCTTCATGCAAAGTGATGATGTACCTGTAAAACCTCATCCCATCACTCATTTTCGAGGGAAACATCTGGAACATGATCACAAGAGAAGTATACAAGAAAGGTCAAAGTTTTTGTAATGAGAAGAAAGTCTAAACGAGTTCTGCCGCAAAAATGGTACAATATTGACACAGGAGTGTCAAAATCTCCGGTGAGTCGCATTCCAAAAAGCCTGCTATAATTGTAATTTCTAAAGAAACAGGAAACAGGTTTCATTGAATCTTTATGAATTCTGTCTCAGGGTGTGATTTTCCACTGCGGTGTTGTCATCATCATTGTTTCAAACTTTGAACCGTTCTCGTAGGCACTGTGACACGAGCTGCCGTTGATTCTGACAACAGATTAAGAAGTAACAAAATAATTAACACTGAATGGAAAGTAGTAAACAGGTGCAAAGGTATACAGACTGATAAGAGATAGATAAGACAACGAATAACAATAAAACGGTGCTTTAGAAAGACAAAAATGTGTCCAACGATAGTACTGACATGGGCTCGTCAAAAAATGCAATACACCGCGGTTTTGCTCATCCGTCTTTTCGTTTCCTGGTTACTGCATCTTCGTTTCTGTCTTAATTAAAATCAGCAGTCATACCAACGACGATATATTTTGGTTTTAAACATCTTTCCAAAAGCGCACCTTGTGATTTGAAAACGAAACCATTAAAAATATAGATTGCCTTGAAACAATTCGTTCCCTTGATAAATCTGAATAAAACAATGAGAGGACACAATTCCTGTGATGTTCTGCGGAGTAACATTTCGTACTTTCTGATCACACAGTGGCCTTGTAATTTTTTCACTCATTACTTCACGTCTTGATTAGAAACAGTAATCCCAAAATTTTATGTCCATGCAACTAGCATCTGGTGAATGATGAGCTCTGAAACCAATGCATTGGGAGAGGATATAAAACGAATAGAATCTTACATTTCCATCAGTGCGCCCGGTCGAGTATAACTCCGAAAACGTTTGGCTACTTCACGTTAGCACAGATGGCTGCAACTGGACAAAGTGAAGTCTGGTGATCACGTGATTAGAAAAACTGAGGCGACAGTAAAATGTGCTAAGATGAAGTAATGTAGCAAATAAGAATATTCTCATACAGACTGAATATAAACAAAAAAATTGTTTCAACCACAACTTTCATCTCCTTGGAGCAACAAATATTCATCCCCCAGATGTGATAGTCGTCAGAAGGACCACCTTATTTCAGGTCTTACCTCCGATAATACTCCGCCAGGCTAACCACCCAATCAGCTGGTCATCACACGCTTTTCTTGACAGCCTAAATGTCTCTAGTTTACATCAAAATCCCCTCATTACCACTCTTGTCTAACCTGTTAAGCTGACACTGAAAAATTTGACTTCATTCTTGTTTGCACTCACGGGGGCCAAACGATCTCCGGATCTTCAATCTTTGCATTACAATCCAAAGCCACCTGCCCACTAAACCATTTTTTATTCAAACAACCTGTGACGAAGAAGCTCACACAACTCGCAGATAACCTGCTAAAATCCCTTTACCGCAGGTTACGTGTTCCGAATCGGGGGTATCCTAATCCTTGGGGATATGGGAACCAAAGAACAAGGTTATGAGATCAAAGTATCTCTAAAATGAATGGAAAATCCATCAGGTCTTCTTAGACGTGTTTCAATTTTTGGCCTTAGGTACAAAAGAGTATTTATCATAAGCCGCACTAACAAAAATACCAAAAGACCTGTTCTAATTGAATACGGTCCACCTTAGATTGAGAACTTGTATTGAATATAGCAAAAAGGCCATACCTCTCAGTGGTATTGTTTCGTGATGATAACTTTCAAACCTGCAGTTTGCTTTTGTTGATGATAGCCTAGTTCACATTTATCAGACATAGGTTGTTCTAACAAAACACCTGACGAAACCCTTCGTGTAGCTATACCAGGCGTTAAGAAACGTTAACGAGCCTTTCTAAAATCAGTTTGTATATAGAGTAATTTTTCCAGTTGACCGCTTGCGTGCTTCCTCGTGATCAAAATAAAATCCGCGCTACACCACAGCATCACAAAGGCAGTTTTGTTCAAAAGCTACGTGGGCGATACCCCGGCTGTTTATGATGGCGCACCATGTTAATTTGCCAATTTTTGATCTCAGTCGGGCGAACGCAAAAGCCGAAGCCAACCAGAGGGGGGAGGGGCAAAAATTGAATGATTTCGTATTTATTTTGATGGTCTGCTCAGTCATTTACTAGATAAAACAACAATCCTCATGTTACATCCTGAATCTCCATGTCCCTTAACTATACTGCTGTGTATCCGTTGTTTAATGTGCTAGTCTCGGCAGTGGTTTTACCTCAACTGGTCATCCCGCTGTATATAACACGTTCTCCAACTGCTGTGGAGCTTCTAAGGAAGATTAGGCCTCCCTAGAGACCATCAATCAGGTCCGATCAAGAACTATGTTTCTGTCTCCCAGCCGATTCGATTCCTCTCTAAAGAGAAAATGGAGTTTAGCATCACGATCTCATTCATGGAAATCGTGAGCTCGACCTACTTGAAATAATTAACTTGATCATTCTCCAGACAACCCGCCTGTTCTTCATTGTTGTTCTTGTCCGACAGACTATTACACAAACCATTACTTTCGTCAACGCAATGCGTTCCACACTGCGGATCAGTGATAGGTCAGGAGTGTGACGTCCATCACACTGAATTACCTACAGTCATCAAGTATTAAGTGCTGTGATTTCGCCCACGTAATGCTTCCCAAATCTTTGGTATTCTTGGCACTACCTTGATTTGCTCAAAGAATGCTATAGGTGAACCGTCATCTTGGTATCAGCAAGACGCAGATTATAGATACCTTGAAGAACAAAAAACGAAGCCGGAAGATTCTGGAGTAGAAGTAATGCAACTATTACCAAACTGATAAAGCTCTCGTTCCACTATCTAACTGATCTTGACGCTGGTTCCTTAGGATGACTCCGAAAATATTGAGATACTTTTACAAGTTTGCAAGCATCACCCCCACACACACTTTCAAGTTGTTTGCCATCATCATTGGTCTGGACCCCTTAAAGTGGTGTATAAAATCTAGTAGCAGAATTGCGGTATACAAACAGGGTGACACATTGTGCAATCCCCCATGAATAACACTTTATGAATAACAAAACACCACCTGGTGATGTCGCATGTCCCGCTGATATATGGTCTAGGTTGTTTTCTCATCCGAGCAGACACCACCAGCCAGAAGTGAGTCACTTTGACCAACCCCGTCAGTAGTCTTTCCAAGTAGGGCAACTGAGCATTACGCATATGCACAAATAGTAGTCATGTGCCGTAGGCGCGCGTGAACAGGGTAGCACACGCACTTCAAAAGTTTCTGACACGTTCAACATCAATAAGTTTTGAATGAAACCCCTTCTCATGGAGCATGCACCGGAGAAAGCGTCTGTCAAAACAACAGGTATCTAAATGTGCCAACAGTAACAACAGTGCCTGGGAGCATGGTTTAGTTGAAATTTTCGTGTCTGGGAGACAGGTGGAAAGACATCCCAGCTGAAACATAGAGAGTTTATATCACAAGATTAGGCAGGAGAGAGTATATAAATGTCTCAAGGTTGCCTCGTTCACAGGCATCTAACCTGCACCCATCCCACCATTTTTGTGCAAATATTCACATGACCCCAATGCGGCCAGATTTTTGTCTTACTGAATATTCAGGACAGATGTAACTCTGTATACAGATAGAACGTCTACTCTAAGAGGTAAGGGCACAGATTACACTCTCTTGAATGACGCATAGCGGGTTACACTTTTGTACACGATTGTGCACGCTCGGTTGTGCTTCGCAACTATATGGATGACAACAGGAAAACGTTCGTTGCAGACGTTTGGTGAGAGTGGACCGGAATGAGATAAGAGGTGCCAAGAAGCAGCACTTGTGAAAAACGTGGCTGTTGGTAATGTGTAGAGGGGCGTTGTATTATTACCACACTAGCTACGCGCTCCCAAAAGAGGAAATAATGTCAAAAACAACATCGGAGTTCAGTATCTTCTGGAGCTTCTCAAATTGTCTGGGAGATAATTAAGCACGCTTTTGTCATCTGCATTACTGGTTAAAAGCATAGCTTGATAAAAATTGAGATAACCAGAGTTCACCTCTCAGTCTTTCATGGTACCTAGGCTGGACCTTGTAGACCTACGAAATGACTTCATTACAGCAGAAAGAAGACATATATTGCGATATATTAACATTTCATTTACTCTCATCAGTCGCAAACGTAAAACATGCAGGTTACATACATCATACAGATAAGGACAGACAGTGATTAGACATGCATACAAGCACACCAAGTATTATGTAATCATGACCATGGCAACCCGATAGGTTACCTCAACCACTTTTGTGCACACAACCTCGGCTGGTAAGTTCGGATGAGCATCGCTTCACAAAAAGCTAATAGCTTCGGGTTTCGATTGCGCGACAGTAGCTTGGATGAGTTTAATGAGTCAATTTGGTGATTTGTTGTCATGATGTGTTTAGCAATCGATGACGTTGGGTTTCCAGCCGTCAGTGCAACAGGTTGAGGCTGGTGCGTCATGTGTTGTTTCAATCATTTCGGAATGTGTTCGGCGACTCGCTGAGATAGTTATCGATCTGTTCTATTTATGTAAACGTCACAGCAACGGCAAGTGAACTGGTAAACAACATAAGAGGCAGGAGAGTTTGGCAAGCTACATTCGCGATTGCGGAGAACTAATCTTCTGGTGGTTTGAAATAAATGCAACTGCGTAGCCGCATACATTCGAGCCAGAGCAGACTTTAATTTGTGCTTTACGTCGTTGGCTAAATGGTCACCTTTGAATGGCAAGAATAAGAAACCATCCTTCTTTTGAGCTGTCATTATGAGCTCAGTGCTGTTTTTCACTGTATTGTGTGCCCCGATGAATTTGTTGGGGTATCCATTTGCTAATAACAGTTGTCTCAGCAATTCCTGTTCCATCTACAGTGTATCGGGGGTGCAAATACGTCTGGTTCTATGAAACAGTGTTTCAACCAAACCCCGTTTGTATGCAATAGGAGCACTCCATATCGCTTTGCGGTGAACTGAGTGTTGTAACGTGCCATCCGAACGTTTTGTTGTGAGTACATCCAAAAAAGCTAAACTATTGTTCGATTCAACTTCGTCAGATAAAGATAGGTAGGGGTGAATATTATCAAGAAAGTTGAAAAATAAATCAAAATGAGCAACGTCAGTAAATATTAAAATATCATCAACGTATCGTTTGTACAATAATGATTCAGCTATTTTATCCGGGACTTGTCGCCCAATCATTCCTAAGAAGAGATCCGCCAGTGTTGGGCCTAACGAACTACCCACAGCAACACCGTCTATCTGCTTGTATGCAAGTCCCTCAAAAGTTAAACGAATGTTTTCTGTACATAACAAAAAAATAAAATCTTTGGGGTATTCAAGTGGAACACCTATATCACAGTTCTGACTGTAACAAGAGAATCAACATCCATGGAATACATTACTTGGGAACTCATCGAAGTGTTTCATAGGATTTTAGCTAATTCGAAGGAGTCCTTCAAACAATGTAGGGATGAAACTTTACGGACGGGATCCAAAATGTCCACTAGCCAACCAGCAGCATTATGGCAAGCAGAATTGTTCATACAAAAGATCGGGCGTAGAGGTGTGCCATCCTTGTGCAATTTTGGAGCACCTCACAGTCGGGGTGTTTCCGTGCCAACTGGTTTTATTCGTCTATATTGAGCTTCATATATGTGTCCATGTAACAACAGTATCTGAAGTTGTTTTGCCGCTTGCTTTTCCAACAATATGTTGTTTACTGCTGTCTGGTCAACTTCCAAAATAGTGTTCATTTTCCTTAACTACTCGTCCTTGGTCATGACGACTACACCAGAACCTTTATCCGGTTTAAGGAATACCAGATGTTGCATGTCTCTTAGTTCCTTCATGGTCCGATAGTGTTCCTGCTCTAGACAGCAATGTTGGCGAATGGGCGCCGACAAAAACTGGTTGGAGATATCCACCAATTTTGCATGGAACCAACCTGTCTCATCAGAAGATTTGATCAAATGACGTCCAAGACATGTTTGGAGATGTTTGTCTTCAATCAGGTAAGATACCATTCTTGTATTTTTTCCATAACCCGTCTTGCAGGAACTATACGTTTTTGGCAGACTGTCTGACGGTCATTCACAAATCTGCGGCATCTTACGAATGACAACACATAAGATCAAAAAACAAGCCAGGTCAGAGAAGGAAAGGCAAGTAGAAAGTGTGCGGGTTTGAGAGATACTAGTGTGACCACCGTAATCTCTTGGAGGACGCTGAATGTAAGTCAAGGAGAATAGCTTGTGGTTGTTGGCTAAGCTCTGAAGTTCACCACCTATGGTATTGGCGTCAATTGACGGATTTAGGCTGTTATTTCTGCACCCATTAATTCTACTGCCGTGAATCCCAATAAATTAGCTCGTACGGCAAGCTCGTTGTCGTCCGCACCGTTTTACAGTTGACCATTGTTTGAATTAGACTACACACTTCTGAGGTTTGTGTTAACTGTTGCATGATTATTGTGTCATTAGTACATGTTGACTTTGAACTCCAGCTTTTCTATTATCTTCCGGGGTTATTCTTTAACAAATCTCCCAGTCACACTTTGAAAAGCTTACGTAGTTACTGGAAGCACAAATCAAAAAGCCAGGTTTATCTGCAGATGCTGGTTGATGATAACAAGCTTTAGTCATAGTAAAACAGAGTCCAAAACAGCAGCTGGGTGGAAGCTCACCACAGTTCCGTGTGAGTTTCCTAAGTAACCAGAACAGCATTTTCCAGTTTGTTGAGGTCCCGATCATTGAACAACACCATTCCCTATGTACGTCCAGAACCCGTCTGGTTTGACACTATTGTTGCACTAACGATCATCAGTTCTGTTCGTTAGCCTCTATGATATCCTAACTTTTATCGTGTAAACCATTATTCGTTTGTTTAAAGCTAATTGCATGTTCATGTGAGATTCGACTGTGCGAAACAATACCCCGGAACACATCCGGTGACTCATGTCTTCTCAGTGGTTCAGCAAACAATGGACGTTCCAAATTTCCAAAAATATTCCACTGTACATCACTTCACGCGAGTTGGTTTTCCGATGCACCTTAATAATGACAGACAGCGGAAATGATTATCACACTGAGAATCATAGTATTTAAAACATTGAGTTCCCTTAATCCATTTAGTCAAAACAGAGAGAAGACATATATCGCGAGATGTTAACATTTCGATTTACTCTCATCAGTCGCCACCGTAAAACTAGCAAATTTTATACAAACCGTGTATAGCAACAACAACTGGAGGAACCAACCATAAAGTTCTGACCTTTCACACGCCAATAGTTCAAGCAATCCCACGACAAGGATATTGATTGCTTCAGTTTCTTCTGTGCACACAAAATTGGCCGATGTTGTTTGATTAGCATTGCCTCGCTAATCGCCAACACTTTCGGGTTGCGATTACCTAACAATATCTTGAACGCATTAACAGTCAACTGAGTGACCGGTCGCTAAGATGTGTTTGGCGATCGATGAAGCCGGGGTCTTCGAGCTTGTTACACTCAGTTGTTCGTTTTTTGAGATTGCCGTTGATAACCACTTAGGAATGTACTCCGCCATACGTTGATGCGAACGTCTATCTGTCCTGCCTATGTAGACGTCACTGCAACTACAATTGGACTGGCATATTACGTCGGAGATAGACTGATCGGTTGAGTGTGTATTACCGCTACGAAGAGCCAAACCTCTAGTGCTCACCAAGATGTGTAGTTGGGCATCTAGGTAGGTGTGTTGCAATGCCGATGTCAATTTTTGACTATTGCTGTTTGTCAAGTGGTCACTCTTAAATTGAATTTGCAGGAATATGTTCTTTTTCTGCGCACTGCAGCTTACCACTTTCGGTTCTTTCATCTTACTGTGGATATCCATAAACTTTTCAGGGTGGCCGTTATCCTCCAGCGTTTCCCTAATAAAGTCTTTTTTCACCAATCGATCTACTGTGCAGACCATTCTGGCTCTGTGGAATAACTTTTTCACTAGCCCTCGTTTATAAGCAACAGGTGTGAAGCTTAAGAACTGCAAATATTGTCTACTCCAAGTTAGCTTACGATAAACAGATCGTTGTAATGTACCATCTTGACGTCTGGCGATTGATGAGATTAAATCGAAATGTTAACATCTCGCGATATATGTGTTCTCTCTGTTTTGACTATGTCATAGTATTCTCAAACCGACTGTGCTTACCATAAGCAGTAGATGGTTGATAGGTACCAATAAAATCGATCTAACCAATGTCATTTATCCTGGGTGGTATTACATCAATATTTGTATGTTCATTCACGCAGACTTGTTTGTGTGCAGTCAGTGAGGATCTGATCTATTTCGGAAAAACTGCAGGCCTATATGAAAAACCCGAATCTATTCTCTCAAGTAGCGCTTTAAAATAGCCCATCCAACCTACTCCCCATCGTCAGTATCCCAACTCTGGCGTCTCTGTCTGGTCTGCTTCCGCGTCCGACAGTTTTTCATAGTTAGCATCAGTATAACATTATATCTTTGTCTACCTCAAGTCAGTGTTAGTAATAATAAACATATATTAGTCGTCAGAACAGCACATGCACAAACACACTCAAACGGATTTGACAAAAACTCTAAAACCGTGTGTATTTGTAGCACTCCTCATATTATCAAGGATCAAATGGAAATTCTGCAATAACCTAACAAATCTGCTTTTGGTTGTGAAAACCATGTTCAATTGGGCAGCTGAAATTGAGTTATAAGTCAGTCATTTAACAAACGAAACGGACCTCAAGTCCAAATTATACCGCAATTTTTTCGGAAATGATTAGCAAAAAATTAGGTTTCATTGTGAGAACTCTGATTAACTGTGTTGTGTGTTCACTTTATAAACATCAAGTAATCTAACTGTAAAGATGGCAAAATTGTATGAAACCAGAACACGAGCAGCTTGTCAGAGTATGCGACTATTGCATGATATAGTTGTGCCATCAACGTTTGGCTAAACTCAATTAGCCGTGCACTGAAAGTGCCCCTTCGTTAGTACACATCAGTATTCTCAATCTGAAGTGTGCCAACGATCACCTTGATACACTCCCATTAAGTCTAATCAAATCATCAGCAACTTTGGATATATCGGAAACTAGGCTTGTTCCGTCCACTGAATATCGGTCAAGTCTAATCCGGATATATTGGAGTGGTTACTAGTAATTCATGTTCATTCGTCGAATGGGATAGTTATCATCAAGTTAGCCGGAGTTCGGTGGAACAATTAATCCAGTCTAAATACGTTTGAATAGAAGAGGCGATTTCCAACTTTGTTAAAAAGTTATTTTGATTTGCTTAAGTTTTATCAAGGTCAGGAGGCGGGATAGCCACAAAATCGATGGAAATATTTGGGATTCTCTCATTTGGTTCAACATCATTTTGCGACATCAAGTTTATTAAGGAAGAAGTATTATGAGTATCTACGAAGTGCAGTTAGTAACCTAAAAACCCATTAAAGAAATTTTAATTTGTTGTGTAATTATGACGACGTCGCAGGAAACGTACAAATCAACTTTTGTTCAGTGTTGGAACTGATGTGAAATTCTGACTTTCCACCTAAATTCATCTCTAAGGCTTGCTAATTTGCATCACAACGGTAGATAGAAATGAGCCGGTGACATTTAAGTAGTCCATAAACAAAGCTTTTCACTAAACAAAAATTTCATTAGTGGCATGCAAGCAGACTGCATTAGTTGTGATTGTTCAATAAATCATGAAAAGTGGTTAGAAATTTGTCAAAAATCGCCATCACGTTCAATGTTTTGTTTTATAAAACCAGTTTCTAATCATACTAGGCTATTTTACAATGTGATCTTGTAACTGCTGTCAACATTGTAAGTGTATCTGTTAAACGGCATTATTTTAGCACACACCCTTTTTAAAATACCTAACGGCGAAGCAACACTTTTCATCGTGTTTTTTTTTGGAGTATGTTATCTGTACCCATAGTGAATTGGTCACTATGTATCCCATAAAATGGTCTTAAGATGAACAAGTAACAGGTTTTCGATAAGCCCGTCAGCACGATTAAAGTGAAAAGATATGTACTCCACGTTGTATGTGCATCAATAAGTACGTTACCCCACAAGTACATGTGAAGTTGCTAGCACAGCACATTTAGAACCAGGAGATAGTTAACAGAGTGAGTTGAATAGCCGAGAAAATATAATTAGCTTGGCAATTAAACAGAGTATTCATGACACGATGACCATGTTTGAGTCCCAATCCACTTATTAACAGGGGTAATATACTTTTACGCTACAGTATCAACTTTTTCGGACAGAGTTCGAAAAATAGGAGATGTAAGATAGGCCTGTTGCTATTCTTTCGAGGAGACTCACCATAAAATCTTTGAAAAAATCTATTGTGTACAAAGACCCAAGTAAAATCTAAGGAACTGCGTTTCAGCGTTTTATTGGAATACAAAAAAATTGAAATGTGACTGAAACAAACTGAATACCTGCAAACGTTTGAAAAATTCCACTGAAAGTGAATATTGCATATAAACCCGACGTAATCACGACAGGCAGCTTTCGAACTATCTCGTACTAGTTGCATCCATAACAATTAACATAGGAAGATATAATTTGGCTGATGGGAGATTACAGAAATATTACTTCAATCTGCATGTATTACTAATATCAGTAGATCTAATTTGAATATCGTTCAAAAGTGAGCGTAAACTTCACATTCAAATAAGCTTTTTACTCAGCTCTGTTCTTCTTACAAAAAAGCCCTAGCCTCGACTTTTCCTTTCTGTAGGTTGGGTCATATGAGCAAATTTCAAGCCTAACTTGTGGCAAGGATACGTACTGCCAGAACTTTTAACGAAAATGGAAGTCAGGTCTACTGCTTTATCGGTTAGACGTCCAGCTACATATGTCTGTTGTCAATGCATAGGTAAGTAAAGAGGAAAAAACAGCCTGAAAGCTACCGGTTTTAAAATTTGGTTTTTATGCCCGGATTCATCGCTTCCAGTTTTCTTTTATTAATTTCGTAGTGGAACACCACCCGATGAAATCACACGTATACATTGCATGATAAATATAATATGCTATTAATATGGAACCTGATATAAAGTGAAGTTAAGGGTTACAACAGCACTGTTCAGTAGGTTGCAAAAATAATCACATACATAACAGAATATAAAACACACTGAGATTAATCAATAACCTAAACTAGATTTCAACCCGTGTGTGATAGAAGTTACTGAATGTCACTCAGATACGGCATAGAATTTACTGTCACTTCATTTTGTCTGCCTGATTGTCGACTGTACTGAACCAATCGATTTTGCGTTACTCCAGTGATTAAACAGGATTTACTTAAGTATATATAATAACTATAAATCAGTTAATGGGTTTTAAATAACAACACGTTTTTTTCTCTCGAAAGCTTTACCAGTAAGAAGACAAAAGCTTTGTTTTTCGAAATCCACCTATTTAAGTTGCCTGAAATAAATACTGGCACCAGTTGATGCAAGAATATGTCATCAGTCACAGCTTATAAAATACAAGCTGTTCTGCCACTGCGATCGTCAATCGAACTAGACAACCAGTGCGGAATAATCTTCAATCTACAACATTTAACTATGTCTAATTATCAATACGGAAGTGCAGAACTACTCTCTGATGACTGGCCCTCAGACTAAAAGAATATTGATCACATCACTATAATTTCTGGGGCTACGTGGGTTGTGTAAGCTACAATTGAGTGGCCGAAGGCACCACTTTGTTGTTATGGAATGGATTTTGCTTCACTGAAGTGCAGTATTCTATTTTATGGTTGGTACATGTCGCTCGACACAAGCTGGAAGTGACCAAGGAATTTAATAACCCAAATAGTTGTACATGTTCTGTTTGATGAGATTAGTGGCCACGTAGTCGAGGCCTTGACGGTAATTATAAGTGTAACTATGGAGAATGCCTGCGTTTTATAGACTACTTTTTGAAGGATAGATTGTATGGCTTCTCAATGCACACAATACTACAGTATGGTTGACGAACGTAGTCTATTCGCTCTCCGTATGCTGAATAGCTGTCTGCTTTTGAATGTTGACCTCTTCGTATCAACGTTTGTAAGTAAATGAAACATTGCATAAGTGACCATAGGGGTCGTCGACAAGTCTTCTGAATGAGCAAGTCTAGTACGTCACCAAGTTTGTTGCTTACGCAACAAGGGTTTCGATAACTTGTTCTAGCTTTACGAATGTCAACCCGTCGACTGTTGCTCTACACCCCTTCCCAGCTACCAAGTTAACCTAAAAATGAGAGTTAGATGGTCGGTGTGTAAAGTCGGTTAGGGGAACGAAGATTCCTTCATCAGAAATTAGTTCTATAAAATGCTGTCGGCTTGTTGACTGACTTCCCAACCGAAACAGTCACCTCTGGCTGGATGGTGATATCGGGAGTAGGATCAAGTGAAACGTAATGACGCACCTGTCAAGAGAATTGGCAATCCCCTGAATTTCTCTTCAGTCTATTGCTTTGTTGTCTCTTCTATTTGCTGTTTTGTTTAACCGAGGTAAATCTTACATACTGAGAGTCACAAGTTTACCTAAATCTATGTAAGTGTTGGGCTTTCTTCATCAACGTCTAATTATGGATTGTACACTGAAAGTTTTAAAGCCTGCAGCTTCCTCAATTCGGAAAGCTTCACAACTATGATAGAGAAGAAGCAAGTTGGTTTATTTGTTTTGATTTGTATGTTAATCAGCCGCAACACACGGCACAGCTCAATATTCCGTATTTGTATAACACTCCTGCGTTTAACTTTCAGAGTCAGCTTCTAAAAACTGTCTTATCAATGTGTACTTGATTTGTAATTTACATTATGTTCTCAACTCTTGTACCAACCAGTATGCTTACCACATTTAATTTCAGATGAATGGTTTTACGAGGAAAGTGCGGCTCTTTTATTAATCATGGAGGTAAGGTATTTCCACGAACGCTTCTCATATGAGCAATGCTTTTGTGTGTGCTGTATTTGTTTCATTCATACTAAATTCGAACAGGAAATGTCTTAATGAATGATTCACTTAAATTTCCCGTAACTCTAACGCTGTGTTAGTTTAGTACGGCTGCCGAGGCAAGTGTTCAAAAAAGAATCGTTGTATTGAGTACGGCTCAGTCGACTACAGTATTCTTCGCTAGAGCCTTGCAGCTATATATTAATTCGATGTAATTTGACTTGCTTTCAGTGAGTAAGGTTGAACGAGTTAATAGCATCCTCCTGCTAATTCTCCACAGAGTCAACAATACTTTCTATACTTATATAAGTCTCAAAGGAGCTATCAAGAGAGACTATAAAAATGGTACTGTTAGAATCAGCTGTCATTGGCCTCAGAATTATGTCAATCAAGATCTATGACTACTAAAAAGCTGGTGGTTGAAGTTTGTGGATTTAGATTACTTAGAACGAAAGCAATTATGGCCCACCATGTTTAGTGAATTTACATTATTTTTATGTATCTGTGGTTTTCTAATCCACGAGCAGCAATTCTAAGTAGCAAGACAACTGGTACATTTCCATAAGCGTTTAGCAGTAGTCTGAACACTTTTTAAAGTCGCGTATGGTTGCATATATCAATTCGGTCATACCTAATGTGTGGCTAGTGGCACAAGGGGAACACGGTTGCCTTGTGAAAGCGTGGCCTGAAGTCAAATCAAGGTCGCGGCAAAGATGTACATTGCTAACATGTTCCAACAAAAGAGAGACTCTAGTTCCGTGATTTATTTGAAACGGAACAACTGCGAAGTACATCGGATTGTAAAAGCTGCAGTCGCCGGTATTTTTTGCTCATGCTTAACCAACTGAACCCCAAACCACTCACCATTTCCCCTAGAGATTCATTATCCTTCCCTACCTTTCGTAATTTATTCTGTGGGAAAACTTATGGTGTTCAGCTTTTCGTGTTACTGAGTTAGTGGAAACCTGACCATTCAAGTCGTCGGTGGTCCATTTGACAGTCACAATAAATACACCTTACTAATTAATACGTAACTGTGTTTCTCCTGGCTGCTGTTAAAGTGTAAAACCTCACAGTATTTCATTGTAACTTACACGCTCCCGTAACTCAGTAATTTTGTTTTGGGACGACTGATGGTTCTCCGAAAATTTTTTTTAAAAATTCCATGGGATCATCAGAATAAACTTTAAATTCGAACTCGAACATTTACAACACATGTCAGAAGGTAACAGGCTAATATGCACACCAAAAATCATTCGGTGCTTTAGACAAACAAGCGAATATGACATTATGTGGTACATTAATGCCTCGCAAATATATGCGTACATGGTTAATGAGAGTGACGTTCGGATTAGTCCGTCAGAATGAACCAACCTGCAAACGCTTTTGTTTGAATGTGCCTGGAAAGATTGTTCGTACTGAACCACTAGTGATTCCAAATACACACCCCTTGCCCGATGTGGGACCTGAAGACTAACATTAGGAAGTATGCAAATGGAGATCTTCGTAGTAAAGCTGGGTTAGATTGGTTAGGCAAAAGTACATTAACCTGAAGTTCCTATTTTCCGGAAACAAAATAGCAGGCGATTAACCAATAACAAGCTGGAACTAGAGGAACATTTGGCACATTCTGCACACATAGAGCAAGATGTAGAAAACGGTATGAGATTAGTTTCTAATTCCAAGTCATTTGCACAACTGTGCTGAATACCATCCGTTGCCGCCTGTCACCAAATATAAACCGTAAGGGCATAATTTAGTGTAGTACATACAATGCGGGGACAGCAACCTAGGAAGAATATTGATGGAAAGTGTGAACAGAAAGATTTTAAATAAACCAGACCATCTGGATTTCCGAAAGGATCAGATGTGTAGTCTGATGACTTGAGATGATCGCTATGTACAAAAAATAAAGAAATGTGTCACTGAATCTACCTGAGCCTGAAAGATATGTAACCTCTCTCATCGTGCACATGAAATCACTTCTCTTCTTATCTCAGTTCTCCACATAGTCTAGTTTCACGATCTGGGTTGTACATCAGAAAGCCAGAAAAACATTTCCGAATAACTTTCAGGTAACACACCTCATGATGGTTGCTAACGAGTTTTCTACCGTCCGTCGTACATGTCCCAGCCGTCGAGTTTGTCTAAGTATCGGCACAAGTTTCACGCCGCCAGTGGCTGCTGGCATCTTGCTGCCTGCAACCGTGTTTTATCAATGGGTGCCCAGGATACACCGTACTCATTGTAAACGAAACCAAGCTAGATGTAGCACATCACTCTGACAAATGGTTCATATGTTGGTGTCATACAAGAGTTCAGGCTGATCAATCGTCTAGTGGATAGCTAGCTTATACTCTATTTTTAAGTCCTTTAGTTTTATCAGAAAATAAGCTCACGTTTTTGGCTGTGCAATCTTCAGGCAAATATTTCTCATTTTAAAGTTGCTTAAACAACAGATGTCAGCACCTCGTTGACACTCTCCTTACCAATAACGATGCAAGGCACAACTTCTATCGCCCCACCCTGGAAAGATAGAAACAGTAAGAAAGTGTTTCGCAAGCAACGGTATTCTGACGATTGATTCAGACGACAGTCTTTTAGTTCGAAACCCTTGTACGTAAATGCAACTAGTGACTTCTATGTTACATTCAAGTTGGATACCTTCTTCACACAGATGAAGGGTGCTTGTTGTTTTTGCTTCATACTACGTCTAGGTTGGTTACTGAGCAATCGCTAATGGCGAGTCATCACAAGACCCTCAACTTACCGTTCCTTCACAGTCTATTGAAGTATAATCTACCAGTTGTCAAAATTCTTGACGGCCCCATTATTTTCTGGAAATCCACTACAAAAATGCACTCTAAAACGGTTACCGTAAAGTTAAGTCACCGTAGTGTTACTACGTATTACATAATTTCTTGTTTAACACACGATTGTCTTCTTGCTTAGTGTTCTTTAACTATGAGTTGCAGGACTTATGGTTAGAAAGTGTCTGACGCAGACCCATCCAGCAAAATACTCGTTCACGTTTTAATGTTCAAGAATGGTAACAGTACAAAACATATTTCAAATGTCGAATTCATCAGAAGCCAAACAACACAAATGCACCAACACTAATATCCGCTGGGAGCATTTTGCCTGGAATAATTAACTTGCCTGGATATTCAAACGTATCTAAAGATATCCTTATGGCCTCACGGTCCAAGAATTCAAAAGCCTTCGTAAACTTTGGGATAAAAAGTGTAACATCCTGTCAAGTTTACAAGTCTCTGAGATTTGAAAGCTACAGAAGTGATGACAACAGTGTTGTAACTGTCCCACATACAGAACTATTCATCAAGCACATTCATTTCTGACACCCTGGTCCAATCAGTAAAATCAAGACTTAAACTTTGTGGATGCAGTTTCGCAGACCGGTGTCTTGATTACACTTCAGCCAGTTTCGCCACTAAATGTAATTTTCCAGTGTTTTCTTGAACTCTTACGGAATATTCCTCGCTCCCAAATGTATCGAACTATTTGAAAAGAGCACTTCCAAAAATATACTAGTCAAGTTCCCGACAATCGATCCTTACTAGTAAACAAAATATGCTTCAGATGTGTCAACTGATCTTTTAACTTTGGTCAAATCCAACATGAAAGTCAATGATTTATCAGTTGTAACCTGCTTCTCGATCTGTGATAACCGGCTGATTCGGTGTGACCCCAACTCTGTGAAGTTTTCCATTTCACTAATTCCCTCATAACTTCATAGATGGCCAGTGATATTTCTTTCAGTAGACGAAAATCAAAGGTTGGGAGAAAGCCCACTCTCATCTGAACGACACTTATCTCTTCAACTCTCCAACAAACCATGGGTTATTCAACTAAATTTGAACGCTCCTCAGTTAACCAACATTTCGCTTTTTGCTCTTCGGCAAATGTGCTGTTCATTGCACACATTGTGCACAAGCTGACCAACCACTTTCTTGAACCATCATGAAGGCATACTCTAAAATCTCCAGTTTACGTAACACAAGAGAAAATGTTTGTGTAATTTCAGCAAAGACTTGAATGTCATCAGATGTGTCGGACAGTTGCAAATTATAATCACTGTTATTGCCCACTTCATACGTAGAAATGTGAGTGAATAACTGATATGGAAACGTAAAGCGTTACGTACATAATCAAATGTCACAGTACTCCCCCACTAAGTCCGTGCAGATTGACCTTCAAACAACGACCGGGTAAAAGAAGGGAGAAATCGAGTGAAAATGAGAAGAAAGGAATTGTTAGAACACAAACGGTGATGCAGGCACGAATTTTGTATTGGCTCTTCAACATCAACTTCACAATAACATGAACCATTTCTAGTTCAAACAACTACGAAGTCAATCACTAGGTCAATCACCAGGTTCAGGGCAAGGTCAGGTTCATGAACAATTGTTTCTGAACATACAAGACAGGTTTCAAGCTACTGATCGCAATAACCTCGACGAACCTCAAAAATCTTGTACTAACATCTCGGATTCTTAATACACAAGTTGGATCGATAGAGTGACCGCTGGTCAGGGTGCGTCAAGCGATTGTGTAAACTAGCTGTTTGCATGCTTCCGCGACACTGTCGTCCTCTGTTTGCATGAATTTTTGAACCTATCTAGTTGATTGTTCCTTTTGTCTGGAGTCTGAGCACTTCTCACTGTTGTCTACTTAACTTACTCCGGAACTACTTATACATCTACAGACTCAATGTGAACTAGCACACACAGATAGATCTACTTCGACTCAAACCGCGGATAGTTTCTGGGTCTAACGGAGTACATAAAGTTCAGCTTCGCTAAATATCTGTCTTGTTGAATTCACCAAGCTTTGCGTTGTGTGACAAATACTGCAATCTGCTTAAAAAGGCATTTCCATGTTGACCTCCATCTCACAGTGGCCACTTGTTTAATTGGTGGTTTCCGTCTATGATTTCCTTTCAAAGAAATGATTGGGTTTTAGTACGGATGTGATCAAGTCTAGTTTTTCCGTAAGACTCTCCAGTACACAGACTAGGGTTACTTCTAGGAGTAGTTTTTTCGCTAGTGTATGTTTATGGTGGTCCGGATTGAAACCACCAAAGGTAAACTATTGCCCAGATCACGTGGATTTTCTGTGGACTGCTCTGTTAATAATGCCAGTCTTTCGATTGTGTATGAGTATGTCTAGAAATAGTAGACTTCTATTGGACTCAAAACCACAAGTCACCTTTAGTTTGGAAGGAAAACCATTAGACGTTATGTTGTATCATATTTTGTCTGTCTAAAACTACTTAGTATGAGTATCAGTGACACTGCGTTCGTAGTATGGCAACCCTGCTATGTATGCCGTCAATCATTGCGCGATCTTCGACACGAACAACTCCGCTAAGATGGGTCCCAGTGAACTAATCATGACCATCCCAACTGGTTGGGAATAGGACCGATCGAACTAGAATCGAGACTTATGTAACCCTGTCAATGAAACAGCCTGGGGGTCATCGCATTTGAAGTCCGACGGTCTTGAGAACCGTTGCCGTGATTAATTTCTTGTGCTTTCTTCTCTCACTAGAGACAGTAATTAAGACAACACCATTGAAGTGAGTGGAGATTGGGCGAATAAAATTGGTTCTAGCTCTCGAATTTTCCAACAATGTTAGGTCGAACGTTGTTACCGGTCAACTGATCTACAGCTAAACACCCTGCATAATACAGTTTATTACCTGGCCGCAATTAATTTGTGATCCGTCCTATAATCCTTCTCACATATGTGATGTTCTGCTTACACATTCCTACTGAAGTACAGTCATTCAGTCGAGAAGGTAATAATGACCTTTGTCTAAATGATTCTAGGTTTCGATACCGCGTTTACCCAACTGTAATCATGTACCCGTGACTGTCTAACTTTAATATGCATAAAATCCAGCATAGTGGTCATACCAATAGGGTCATACTAATGCCATTCCATCCGTTCACCGTTTGCTCTCACGTTCTACTCACAAAATAAAATCACCGGTATGAAGAAACACGTAGCCAGTTGTGTACTATATTTTACGAAAATGTTGAGAAACCCATAGGGATAAACCAACGATCCAACTATGCATGTGAATAAATTAGCAAACTGGATAAGTAGATTGCTCCAGCAGTCTCGATCGCCAGATATTTTGCGAAGCATCAAATTGTAAATTGGTGCCGAATAGATTAAAGATGTAATATATCTACAAAATATAGCATTACTACCCAATAAACCCTTCTCAGTCATTCAGGGAGTTTAAGACAATCAGAATTAGCTATGCTCCATGATGAGTAATGCATGCATCACTCAATCAAAGTGCAATAATCCCAAACTAGCTATCTGCACTGCAGTTCCTTGATGCGACCGAACGAAGAGCATTTGAGGCATGTTCATACTAATTACCGAAAGCAGTAGAAGTAAAATATGCGAACGTAACTAACTAGGATTTCCACATGGTTGGATTGAAAGGACTGAAACACTAGACCCTAAAATCCGACCATACTCATCGAATGTCCGTAGTATGAGAGATCTATTCAGCGCTGGCTCCCATTTCTGCAAAGCTAGCACAACATCAGAGCTTATTCTTTAAGTAAGGCGGGTTCAAAGCAAGACACCAAATCCAAGGGATTACACTGCGGTAAAATCCTTGCACTGTTATGAAGGACTGGGAACTTAATGCGTTCATCATTACCAAGTCACTCAATAAGACGAACGTCTGACACCTCGTCTTTGTACATCAGATTTGGTCTTTACGGCAGCGCTCCGCATTAAACCATCATTGTGTGCAACGCACCTGAAGGCTAAGAGCTTCTACGTAGAGACTCAGAAGTTATCATTACAAAATCTCAGCTAAAATTAGGTTTACCATGTAGCCACTACTGTTGTGCTTGTAGTATAGTTTCGTACTGCGTGGTCCAGCCACTCTGAAAGGGACCATTCAGATAAGTGGCTTCAGTCTATTTTTGACTCAGTGGTTCAGTGATTGATACACGGCTGCGAGAATGACAGCCCAAGTTCCCCAGAAGAGTGTTATGTAGTTGTCAGTTTTTTGCAAAGCAACTATGGAAAAACTGGTTTAGCACTGCTCTTTCAACACACAATGTTAACATGGAATCAATATAATATGAAACAGTAGGACCATTTACTTCACATACTGCCTTTGTTAAGCAGTCAAGAGTTTAGCAACTCCCTAAGTGGCATCCTAAAGAGGTGGTCAATAACAGTTAGCCGCAGGTCGTTTCAATGGGCCATCATCTCATGAGAGAAAACAGTTTGTCTGACAAACGTTTGATATCCTGTGTTGCACAGCTCCACTTACAACCCTTCACAGGAAAAATAAAAAGCAAGAATGAGGTTTGCATGAGGTTTTTAATATTTCAGTGGATATGGGTCAAGGATTTCGGAACAAGACTCGTACGAAACTTACAGGAGACTAAGACTTTCGTCACAACTCGCTGCACTCTCTCTAACACAGTTACGCCTTTCTGGAGAACAAAATAAACTAGAGAACTGGCATATTCAACGGAAAGTCGGATATAAACCACATCAGAGGTCTAAAAAGCCTTTTGTGAACTCGAGGAGGCGTTCGTCTTATCACGTCCAATACAGTGAAACCTTTTCAGGTATTTTTCCATGGTTAGGTGGAACGGAAAAGTCGAATGATAGTCGTACACCACAGCCGTTTTAGGACACCTTAGCAATAAACAGCTGCTTGTCTCTGGAGTTACAAAGATGTGGGCAGAGTGATGTGTTCACACTTGTCTTCTCTGACCAGAAGACTCCGCCTCACCAAGTATTGTTTAACTGCTTTGAGGTCAGCTTGCAAACTGCTTGGATGGTGGATATCACCCGCATAAAGAGAGCGTGAATGGAAGTCCTCCACAGTGAGTCATTCTTATAAATCAACAATAGTAGTGATCTGACGGCTGATCATTTCATTACACGAGATAGGATAGGTGTGAAGAACTGGAGATTGGAGTTAGCTTTGATTTGAAGGTTTCTACCACTGGAAAATGAGGCTAGCCAGCGAATACCATCACTTTCTAACATCTATTACCCACCAGTGATTTCTGCCCCACTTGGTCGATGGCCTGTTTATCCGACCTAAATCTGAGGCTAATCAGAGTGGCGCTGACCTGCTCACATCGATCGGTCCAGCTGGCTTGATGTAACCATTGGTGCTCGAAGCATGGCAGTCATACCTTCGGGTGTTGCACGAAAAGAGGTCCATCTCCATTGACCACAAACTCACCCGAAGACGGAACTAAAACAAACCGTCGCGACACCACATGCCGAACAGAACAGGCGCTTCGTCTGTCGAGCAAGGGCCGAGGTGTTGGGTGCGTTCACATGACACGGACGCACTGGCATACAACATGTATTTAATGTGGCAACGCACACGCCATGCACATGAGTGAATCAGCCAAATAATCAGTAAGGCCTGCTCGGCATGATCACATTCAATCACGTGGTCGGTCAAGCGGATGTGTGAGACGGTGAGACTTGCTACTAACATAAACTTGACTTGACATATACAAACAAATGCCGACTTGGACAATATACCACCCGATCTATGACACTGTCAGGGTAGAGAGAAGAGACAGAGCCGGGACACAGTGCGCAATGTCAACATGACTTGAGCTCTCCTCCCTTATTCAGCGAAACGCAACACAAAGTTGCATCGCCTGAAACGGTCGTCCGGATGGAAGTAATTTCGTATCGACGGGCACTGCTACTTCTCTTCCTTGTATCTCTCCGACTGATCAGGGGAACATCTGGCGTTTGCCGAGGCGTGTTTCATGTTTACACCATTTACATTCACCTTTATTCCACTCTACCGCCGCTTCGAGCTCAAAAACTATACCAATATCGAAACCATCAACCCGAAACACGAACAACACCACTGTTTACAACTAGTGAACAACCCGCTTAAACTTCCGAAGAAGCACATGAGGAATCACACAATTTTTGAGCGCACATTTTTGATATGCCTACAAATAGTTCGGGATCGACAGTTTGAATTAGTCCTCTGTAGTTGGCTTGTTAAGACGTTAGCTTTTACCTCTCGTTGGATATCGCTCCTACCTGTCTCAAGTGGGCATTGTCGAACCGTATCCCTATTTGACTTCTGAATATCTAACTGACATGGAGCTTTCCATGTAAATGACCAGTTAACTAATGCTACTTCCAATCCCATAAACTCGTTTCGGATACATTTCGCCAACGTGAAAATGTGGTTTTCAACTGTCATTAGCTATGAATTACACTGCGTGGTTTTCACATGTTGATAATTTTTGGGAAACAAAATTGTGTAAATTGAGTATTGCGAAATTAGGATGCAATATCTCATGATGACAACGAAGCAAAGTAGCACGGTGCTAATCAACATTTTTATTAATGCATGTTATACACATATGTTTACCTGACCGCTTCCTACTGAAGGTATCGATCCAAACTCACCACAGTTCCATTCAATTGTGTAGTGTTTTTTACGCACTGGTTCGTGTTTCTTTATGAATAGCGTCTGATTCAGACGTCCGCCTGGTTCGTGTTTTGGGGTCATCAGGAGATTCGTTGGTTTGAAGTAAACGAAACGGCTGTTCGTAAAAGCAATTCGCTCTTTCAACAGTTTCATCCTGGTGGGTTTTCTGCAATATTGTTTGCCTGTTCTGTTTACACACTGTTTGTCTCCATTGACATCAGAACAAATTAAAGTCAATCGCCGGTCTCTTTTCTAACTATTTTGGAAGTGTATGATTTAATGTGTTTGTCTAACCAATGGTTTCTTCTTCCTTCCTGCTGAGATCGCGTGTAGAGATTTAAGATCAACAAACCTTAAACAGGACATCACATGATAATTTGCTTCCAAAATCTGTCGTTATTTTCTTAAATAAGCCTAACCAAGTCAACAGATGTAACAAACATATCAAAGTTACCTCTCTAGTGATTAACTTGCAACTTCCATTAAACCTCACACATTTGTTCCCAGTATGTATCGGAGCAGTGGTAACTTTTTCTCATCGTTTCATGTGACTTTCCTTAAGTTGAACGGGTGCCGTTTTTGGTTTAATGCTTTTATCCGGATGTCCACATTTCGAAGATTTTTGAAGCGCAGCTTTCATCCCTGGATTCAGCTCCCGCTGCCAATAGTATAAGCAAAAACAAGCTTTCATCTTCACTATGCCGTGATACCCCCCATGATCACCGGCTATTCCGGTTTCAGTGGGAGTTTTTTGTGTGATAGAACGAAGGTCGTTCATAGTACTATTAGCCAGTGTGTCTAACTCAGTCCATCATGTTGAGTTGTATTCTTGCAAGACCATGATCTTTATGTACATCCGAGAACTTTGTAACAATCAACCCTTTCTCCGTAGGGTTATCTTGTTAACTTCAATGAATAATCCAAGACTTAGAGTTTCATGCAAGATAAATCATAGAAATCACGCGACCTGATGTGCAATATTTCGAGTACCGATAAGTAATAGGAGGCCCTTGATTAAAATGAACTGAATATTATCCACAACCTGTCGCAGCACTCACATTCCTATGGGCTTATCAGTTAATTATTTTCGGAAAAAAGAACGAAGCTTGGGTTTCGCCTTTGTTGAAGCTCGCCGCTACAGCATATCTCATGTTCGGGAATTGAGCTCTAACCAAGCCAGAATGCAAGGAATGCACCGCGAGTGCACTGGTCATCTCAAATTGATTTGTCAGCAACAACTCACAGGTGACAGAAAACGAGTGCGTTTGCCACAGTGAATTCCGTCGTCTAAGAAACCACTCACTCTCCTCTTCTCTTAAACTTAGGTCGCGATCGTCTGTTACCTTTTCCTGTCTTCCGCCTTGTTGGTACACCGCATGCTAATGGTTTTGGTTGGTTTCTCAAACTCAACTGAAATCTGTAGAAAGACTCTTCTGGCTTTGTGTTTTCAATGTCTTTCTGGCTAGCTAAGATCTTAGCATTGGTGTCTCTACATTTTGTTCCCAGTACAAGAGTGTATCACCTTCACACCGGCCTGTCACGTGGCTAACCTTGACTGATTGACAAGACCAAAAACGCCTTTCCTCACACATTTGTTTTTACTCCCTTGAGTTCACATTGGATAAGGGGTGTGTGACTGAAACCACAGGTAGTGCGGCCTAAACTACCTGTGGTGACAGTTATGCGCAGGTGTTCTTCGGCCACTGTGACAGACCAATCCGGAAACTAATGCCGTTAATCACGATTGAATGTGTGCACATGTCTGGTTTTACGTGGTTCAGCATAGATTTGTGTTTAGTGGCTTCCTTGATGTGCAAGCGGTTAGTCGTCTTTGGAGACGGTTTAATTTTACGCTTTGTTAAGTCGTTTTCCTAATGGAAGTATGTGGTGGATTTTAGATGTTACAGAGTGAACACCAAACACAATCGTAATTTTCACACACACATGAAAACTTTTCTAGTTCACTTCCATAGAACACAGTAAACTTGAGTTTCGTTCGCCGATTACAGTTCACCGGGAACGCAGCTCTATAGAATCCTTTCACCTATTTCAAAAGTACCCGTATGAAATATCTCGAGTATACCAACTGAGAACATAATGATTTGCACGTTCGTTGAATTTTACGATAAATTACCAGGTTGCCCCAAAAGTAATGAAGGAACATTGATTCATTCCCCTGGTTTCCAACAGTATCTCCATTGCTTATGAAATTATAGCGAACCGTAGGTTCTTATACTAACGATCATGTTTGGTTACCTGAAGACAAACGCTCTTGTAACTTGACTACATTGTATTCACCTGATCTTTTGCACTGGCACTAAGTCATTTATCACAAAATGTACACTGCCCAGTCCGGAGACCTGAATTCCATAACAGTGCTTCAGTGCTTCTAAAACGATTCAGTGGACATTTGACTTTCTGTTCAAAGTGAGAAATAGGCAGCCACCCAGACGCGGTTTCTTACTTGCCAAATGTCATTTGTTTTTTCTGATCAACGAGACCTTTTGTAGTGGACACTCTGAAGTTCAAACTGTGTTAAGTTTGAAAATAACATAAAACATAAAATACCCCCACTTAGAGACAAACGCGTACACGCATAAGCACAATGAGGATTGGGGTAGGGAATTTTAATGGAGTGCATATTCACATTGCTAATGGCGTCAAAGTAAGCCGCCTTTCCAAAAAAAGGAAGATCTAGTAGCATTTTAGAGTGTTGAAAATGAAAAACTCCAACTTTGTTGGCTGCGGTAAATATTTATGACAGTCTCGCATGACTTCCGTAAATTATTAGTACCATTCAAAAAGCACTTCATTTTGTAGACCAAAAATATTTTCTGGCCCACAAAATTCAAACCAACTGGATTTGCTATCTCCACTTATGAAAGTGGATTTGATAAACATTGGGACGACAACTTACCAGAACCCTTTTTTAATTACATAGTTGGTACCACTAGGTGTATAAGGCTAACGAACTTGTGGACATAATTCCGAGAACGCGTTCTATCCGTGGTTATTCCGAATGATTTACAGGCGCGTCCGCTGCTCTCTGGCCTTCATTACGTGAACAGTACTCACTCCATTCATCAGATGTTCCCATATATACCGGGTAGACCGGTTTCTCTAACTGAGTGAAAAGTAGCTTGCTGTTGGGACAAGCCATGTTATGAAAGCAACCGGCGAACCGGACAAAAGTCAGTCTACAAATCAGTGTGTTGAATCCATCGTCTATTCAGACAAACTGTTTTGTCATTGTCGGTCAGAAACTCCTCAGATAATCTTAAGATTAAACGAACGTGTTGCTACCCGCCCTTTCTATGTTAGGTCACTGTCCACATGTTACTATCCGAGGTCCATGAATAGTTGATGAGTCTACCCAGCCAACTGTTTGTGTTCAAACCACCAGAGGACAAGTTCTCCGCAATCCCGAAAGTAGTTTGTCAAACTCTTGTCTCCCACGTTGTGTACTAGTTCATTTGCAGTTGCAGTGGCGTTTCCGTAGGCAGAACAGATCGACAACAATCACAGCGAGTCGCCGAACACATTTCGAAGGGGTTGAAAAAAAGATGAGGCACCAGCCTCAACGTGGTGCACTGACGTCTCGAAATCCAACCTCATTGATTGCTAAACACCTCATGACAACAGGTCACCAAGTTGACCCACTGAACTCATTCAAGATACTGTTGCGCAATCGAAACCCGAAGTTTTTAGCTTTCTATGAAGCGATGCTTATCCGAACTGACCAGCCGACGTTGTGTGCACAAAGTGGTTGAGATAACCTATCGGGTTGTCATGGTCGTGACTACATAATACTTGGTGTGCTTGTATACGTGTCTAATCCCTATCTGTCCTTATCTGTATGATGTATATAACTGGCATGTTTTACGTTTGTGACTGGTGAGAGTGAACGAAATGTTAAAATAGCGCAATGTATGTCTTCTTTTTGTTCTTATGTCTGTGTTGCTCTAGGCAAGAATGTTGTGGAGTTCGTGCAAATGACGTTATTACCAAAACAATCACCCCTTCTGTCGAACCTCCAACTGATTGAGCATATCCATAAAAATATCATGATCACGTTCTGTAGAAAGGCCACTGCAGGTGATACACAAGGTTCTCCGTTACCCATATCGGACAATAAAATCGGTAGCCAATGATCCTGGTAACTGTGATGAACTGAATTTTTTCTCAGATTCGACTCAACGTACTCATGAGCTCCTTCAAATGGTTTTGGATGAACTCAGTTTCCACGTTCACAATCGCCTGGTCCGCCTAACCCGCGTGTCTGAAGTGGAGATAGGGAATTTACTTCTGGTTTCTTGGCTTTGATGTACTCCCACTGGTCCCACTTACTTCTCCAGGCGGATATCTAAACTAGGTTCCCTTGAAGTTTAGTGGGGTCGGAGGCGCGTGTTTCTGACAAGCCCTATGTAACCTCCGAAACCATGAAACTAATCGGATTAACTTACATTCATTTTGCAATTTCAATGGAGTCAAGTTACCATTAGAGTAAACCACTTTCTCGCCGGACTGCCTCCTGTAGTTACCATTTAGTAGAAGACCTGTTAGTTTGGATGACCACCCAGTTAACGCTGGCAGTGGCAGTTTTTAGAACATGGACAGACGTAGAATTTCTTCTTTTATATCACCCATCCTTTAAAAGGACGGGCCTACGTGTTCCCCGGAAGTGGTTGAGACAATAAAAAGGCAGTGCTCAATCACAAATTGGCGCTTTATTGCCAATCCGACAAGCACAGGAACTACTTAGAGGAATCATGCATCTGGGCTCTTTCCGAAATGAAGGTCTGTGTACAAATGTCGCACTTGTTAGAGGTCACCACTGGCAATACATATTCTTGTCCGAGCCAGGCAACTAACCCTGACCCCTTGTATATTCAGGACGAGGATGCTACCCACAGCGCGGCTGACTCCACTTTAAGCCCGACAGAATTATCACCCTTAAACGTTCACCTATAGTCGCTGGTGGGAAACGCCCCTCTACGGATACAAAACAGTGAACCCTCTGTCGAGTTTATTTGAGGGCCCAGCTATCTGGACTTCTCAGTCTGGTTTAAATTTCCTAATAATGAACAGCCGTGAGTAGTGTTCGACTTCTGACGAACGTACTGAGCAAACAGTTGCAACCAACTGTAACATCCACGTGAGGCATATATAGATATATGTTCCCACTTAGATGCCTGAATAGAACTTTAACAAGTCAGAAGGTAGTGAATAGACAGATCAAGCGAGACTTTGTTAACCCAGGATCCAAAAATCATCAATTTAGTCGGATTGTTTGTCCAAATGTGTCCGAAAGCAATCGAATTTGCAGCAATAAGCAAGAATTTCTCGTAGTTTCTCTTAGGCTATTTCAATGAATGTACCAGAAAGCAAAATGTCTCAGATCAACATAAGATTGGAATGATTTTAGAAAGTTGGATGAATTACCCAAATACTCCCCAAGAATCGACCTCTCAAGAAGAATCACTTTCTTCCAAGAAACGCCATTACTAAGTGGAAAACATCTCTATCGTGTGGCTACTTTAGATAAACAAACATCAAAAAACTTAAACGAAGTACTCTTGCAATAATGAAATAGTATCGTTTCTCTCAGAACGAAACAGTACGGCCATCTCGTCAAACTAATCCAAGTACTAACAACCGAACCGGTTACTAAAGTACATAAACCTGTTCGTGAGTAACCTTCACACATTGCTCTAGCAACTTAAAATCTGGTCTACCGGATGTAAGAACCCAGTTTAAGGTCTGTTTGGTTGATCTAATCGGTAGTTTACTAGTTAAAATTACCCTCATTTGGTTAACAACTTGACTTTCATAGCCTAACAGAACCACAACTTACGTGTAATCGTGTACCTACACAACAACAAACATTTGTTAGTGAAAATTCTACTAGTGTAACATAGGTTTTCTCTAAATTAATCCGGACTGTTTCTAGGTAACCTTGTTGTCTCCCTCAACATGTAACCTTTCATTGATGAGACTATTACAATCTTTATAACAAGTGTTAGTAGAATAACACACACTAACATATCTCCTCTTAAAAGACACGTAGTACAACAGTACAGTGAAAACAGTAGCCGAAACCTACATATTACTCAAAAAGTGCATATCTAAATTGGAGATCGAAACAAATAATCAACTAGGCTTTTTGGATGTACGTTTGCGTCACC